>JAMKCH010010595.1:0-28988 GCA_023653785.1 Ophioderma brevispina
GAAGAAATAACTATTATCTAGTCTCGTTATGTGTGTGTGTGTGTGGTGGTGATGCATTCATGTGGTGTTTAGTTGTTAATTTATCTCCTGGGCCAAACATTGGGGACAGTTGCAGCTGAACTGATCAGAAAGAACCACCAGGGAGCACGCACCAAAAAGCACGCCGCCCCCCAGATAAGACAATTGTCCCTTTCTAATATTGGGGTAAGGAGTAGTAGCATTTAAAGTCAACTACTGAACTCTTTTTGTGTTTGTCACAGATGGGTAGCTGTCTGCAGTTTAAGTTCTGTCACAAGAAAATATTTCACAGAAGAATGGTTGTTCTGTCTCTTTCATGTCTCAGGTGCTAAAATTAAGTTCATTCAATACCAGATCTCCAGGAGACTGCTAGGGCTACTGGAGGGTATTGAATTTGGTGAAATGTTCAACAAGACTATCTACATCTCAAAAAATTGCCGTCACCCAATCTTGCACTCTTGCCCTATGTAGTAGAACTGACGTTGCTTTGGAGGAGCTGAAGGTGAGTTGCCCAGGGAAGTACTCAAGTATATGTAATTAGGCATTGTGCTGCCCAATTTTTCAAACATGGGGACTGCGGAACTGATTGCGAGTTGTAAAAATTTGATCTCAAGAAATGAATTTGGTTCGCTTAATAGTCGGAAACAATGAGCTTTGGGGAGATGATTGCCATACAATTTGAGGATTTGAACTTTGAAGTAAAAATTGGGTATAGAACAGATTCTTACATGAAGCGGGAGTCTTTGAAACTTAAATTAAAATAGTATAGCAGAAATATTGAAAAAATTATATTTTCAGTTTTGATTTAACCACTACGACCCCTATACCTTAACCTACACCTTTCTCATCATCCCTCGTGCCCCCCTCACTACCCCACCCTTTCCTTTTTCGCCCACCTTCTTACTTAGACCCTCTCCACAAGTTGCATGATCCCCTCTTTTCTCACATTCACTTATACCTGTCCTTTTCAAATGTCTTAGTATTTATCGCAATTATGTATTTGAGAGTAAAGAGGATGAAGACAAAAGTGATGGTTGAGCAGGGGGAGGGGGAGGTGTCGTGAGTAAAGGTAGAACCATGCGGCAATTCAATTCAATCAATCAAATTTATTTTGTCATACACATCATCACATCCAAACAATGAAATACAACGAAGAATGCAGTTACAAATAAAAATGTTTTCACATAGAAATCAGATTATCATTTATAGGATATAATTTTAAATTAGAAAATCTGATGAACGAGGTCCATGCTAAACGTAAGCGTTGAAAATGCAGTAACCTCACCTAACTTCCGTGTTAATACGACAAAGACAGACACAAAAAGAGGATTGATTACAACATCAAGACAAAAAAGACAGGCAGGACCAATACGATACAAATACAGTGGACAAAGACAAAGGGGACAGCCGACAGTCCAGGTAAAGAGGGTAATAAAAGCACATTCAGTATGGTGGAGAAAAAGGGGGAAGGGATCATGGGAGATGCACAAGTTGAAGAGAGGGACCGAAGTTTGGCAAGAGATTCGAGAAAAGAGTTAGAGGGATGGTGCCAAACAGGTATAAAATCAGTGAGGAAATAGGAGTAAATTAAAAGCAGCAGTTGAGCTTCATTGTCATTGTGAATGAGGTTGGGCAAACATCTAAAGTATGGATTTGACTAATGTGTTGTAAACCACTCATTTACCAACTTAACTAAACATTTACCAATTTTCTTCCTTTTAATGACCAATGTTCTCCTTTCAGAATGTATGCAATTAGCCAACCAGACACTGACCCTTATCCTGTCTAATCCTATGTTACTGCTGCGCTGGATGCACAGAAGACGTACATTGCCAGCAAACTACACCAATCTTAATTTCAGAAATATATCACTCTCCCCTTATCCTGTCTATCCTATGGTACTGCCTGGAGCTGGATGCAACAAGATGTTACATTGCCAGCAAACCTACCCAACTGTAAGTTCAAAAATATTCTCACTTTCCATTATCTGTCTCATCCAGGTACTCCGGGCTGGATGCACAGAGACTAACATTGCCAGCAAACTACAACCCCCCCCCCCCCCCCCCCTCAAAACTGAAGTTCAAAATCTCATCATCAAAAAAAACTTGCAACTTCAAGCCCTACAAATTGTGAATGTTAAGAAGTCTTCTGATACCAGTGTTTCAAAATTTGTAGGCTAGGGATCGCTGGTGTGATATTGGTTAAAGGCCATGGTCCAATGCTAATAGCCTTGTACCCAGAACTCAAGATTTTACCGGAAGTGGTCACTTTTTGTATCTGAAGAAAGCTACTATTTTTCTCATTTACCCTGTGAAATCTTAGGGCTAGGATTTTGGTTTGGATGTAATGAGCGAAAATGTGACCCATTTGTCGACCAATCTTAATTTTACAGAGTGCTCCTATGGGATTACAAAATCACATTTTTTAAGCTTTTACATCAAAGGTTTGAATACACTGCTAAACTTTACAGAATGGGTTTTGGGTGCAGGCCATTCTGTCAAAATGAAAAACTTATATCACGGAAATTGGATCATCCCCCTGTAATGTTTATATATGGTCTGTCTTAGAGTAAACCAAATGGTTTTTCCTTACCTTTTCCAAGGTTGTAGTAGTAAATCCAAAGTTTAAATAATGGTTTTTTGTCCCCATAAATAGGTGTTCGGATGTACTTACTACCTCCTTCTACTTCTTCCAATTTATGCATCCATCATCAACCCTCCTACTCTCCTCCTCCACTTCCATGTCCTCTTTGTTCCATCCCCTCCTCAAACTGCTCACTTCAAACTCAAAAGCCCTTCTAAAACATGCCCGTCATTCTTCCCTCAGCACCTCTTCACTTTGGTGCATCTCCCATGGATCCAATATTTAAAGATATTTATAACCATGGTGTTGCACTTAAAAATAAGTTTTTAACATTTAATTTGTTTAAATTTTGATGTACCTTATCCGTAATGACACATGCCCAATTGTGTTTTTCATTTCAAGTTTAATACTCACTCACTCTAATCATCCTTTTTTTATACCTTTTCAACCAGATGTACATCTGTCAATGATCTCTTCAAGGGGCCAATTGGATGCACCCGTGCTCAATCTAACTGTTGTCAGCATTTGCCTCATGCTTCATGAGCATTTGCCAAGGCTCTAGAACGCGATGGCGGTATTCAGGTGACAGATGCCACAATCACCACAGGTATGCTCCTCCCACCAGGTATAGCGAAACATGATGATTGGCTCCGGCACAATAATGTGCATGCGGATTGAAAACCTTCCAAAGTGATAGAACTAGATGCGCAAAAGAGTTATTACTACCACTGTGCATGGAGCAGAGTATGTTAAATGACCACTCCTCGGTACCAAATACTAGTAAGTGTCCCACCCCAAAAGGCAGAGACGCAGTACTATGTGAAGGAACTTGTATTAATCCTGAAAGAAGCAGCATCCTTGTATAGACTGTCTTCCGTCAACAGAAATGCCTTGTATGTGCCGTGAACTGCAAATGTGGTGCTTAAAATAAACACACTATAGAAGTGCCCACCTAATTTGCTACATCATTTTAGAGTATCTAGAAAGATAAGTACTCCACATTACAAGCATATGGCGTCTTTTTGTGTCGTCTGCAAGAATTGCAGAAGGCACATAGGTTTACTCTTGTGTGTGTGTGTGTGTTGATCTGGTGGGTCAAATGTTAACCCTTACTATATTGCATGCGTATGAGTTCCGTAAGGTTATGGTGATGTTAACTTGGTGGAAAGGATTGGTTGGGTAGGGTGAACTTTTGGGTGACCTCATGTGACCTTTGGCCGGTCAAAATGTGAACCCTTAATATATTGCAATGCCGTATGAGGTCCATAAGGGCTAAGATGATGTCACTTGGTGGAAAGGAGGGGGTGGGGGGTGGGGTGACATGTTGGTGATCCTTGGTGCCCTCGTGTGACCTTTGGTCCCTTCACAAACCGCGATGGCAGACGACACTCGCTGTCCCTGGACCCGCGATGTATTTTTTTTTAAATGGTTATCTTAAGTTAAGATTTATGTCCAATGAAAGTTGCGAGGCAAATCATGGGCGTATCCGGGTGCAGAGGGACCGGACCGTGCACACCCTGAGGGTGTTTAAAAAAATAAGGTTCATAATATAGGCTTCAAAATTGCACAGAAATGGTTCCAAATAATGTCACATTTGCCTGAACTAGCCGCATCTTTTTCAGGGGCTTTGCCCCATTACATCCACCAATTTGCCTCTGCACCTAGACCTCACGCCAGGGTCCTTGAGTGGACCCCTGCCACAGGGGCCTTGGATCGTAATTAGATCCGCGCAACCGCCGGGATGTGAGATCCGGATATGCCCATCTCATTGCATGTAAGGTTTATGTTTGTAGACTTGTTGTGGTTTATATTTCTTTGGACGCTCCCTACAGCTGTTTGGTACGTCTCATTTATTATGATAAAACAAAAAAAAACCAAACGTAATCAATGGCGACACACTTTTGACAACTAATTTTTTGGATATTATTTAATTCTACTATACTATTGTCTCATCTGAAGTATGAAGTGGCAACGCACCGCGTACACAGATTGCCGCCTTTCAGCTGCAGCGCGCTTGTGCTTTACCTACGCGCGCGCTGAAAGTCGGTTGAATGTATAAGATCGCGTCCCGCCGAATTCATACTTCAAGGCGGGAAGGAGTATAACATAAATCATGTGCAAATTTGATGAAATTTTATTGCGTGGAAATATGATTTTTCATAAAAAGCTAGTTTTACATGTCTTTCTATGGGAAAAGGCCATATATAGGGTGCGATTAAACATACAAATCATGAAATTGTTAGGCCTATATGCCAAGATTCCCCAATGGATTTTTTCTGATTTTCAGGTAATCGCTCTGTATGTCCCTACCTTTATATAAGTTGTCAAAATTGTGGTGCCATTGCTTATAAATTGTTATAAAAATAAGAGACAAGTTGCATGGGGTCAAAAGCTGGTCCCAACATAAATTCATCTCATCTCATTGTGAGTATTTTTGTGTTTGAGCCAGTTTTAAATGTCCAAAGAATGTTGAACCGATGATGATTTTTCAGGCAAGAGTGTCAGATAAGACAAAATGTCAAAAATTGCTGTGACCTTTTATTCACCTGTAAGTAGTTCAGTCAGGATAAATGATGGAAAAACTAAAATATGTTCAGATCGGCAATCAACGGTAGGCAAATATGACGCTTATGAGGGAAATGGTTGGCAAATACTTACTCAATTTTGACTGGAGAATGTAGGCCTAGTTTTATCAACCTTCAGACTGGAGACCATGGGGTCTACTATTTCCCTGGAGACCATAGGTTGAGGAAAAATAGTAGGCCAGTCTCCATAATTAGACAATCAAAATACAAAATTAGGCATTGAATCACTTGGTGATGGCCACCAACAGATAAATGGAATCTAAAAAGAGGTACAAGTCCAATGGTAAGGGGCACGGATACACTCTGATATTCTTATTTAAAGCAATATTGGCACATTTTTGAAGAGCGCCCCCAATTTTCAAAAATTTGATATTTTTGCACGTGACGTTGGTAATTGTCTAGGACACTATACATGCGAACGAGAATGATAAAAAATGGTATTTATCACAAAATAAGCGATTTTGTATTAGAAGTGGAATCCCGATGGACTTAACGGCAGAGCTGGAATGCTACTTTAGTCCGTCCCATGATGAAATAGTGCTGGATCGTGCCACCTTGGAGAAAATTAACCTCTAAACTTGACTTGCCCGAATTATAAAACAACTAATGGATGAGCGTAGGACACGTACATGGCTATTCCGGCTATTTCACATTGGAAGGCCGTTTCCAGCAGCCGTTGAATAGATCTCGGGAATACCCGCGAATAATTATTCTAGTACAAAATTCCTTCGTTTGTGACACATAGACATTTCGAGCTAACCATTCACAGGTATAGTACTAGCCAGTTACCAATTGCAACCGTGTAAAAATCTCCAAATTTTTGAAAAATTGGGGCGCCCTTTTTTCAAAAAAACTGTGCTAATATTGCTTAAGGTAATATCATGTAATGAGCAAATCATAGATGCTGTAAGAATGGTTGTGCATGGTTTAAACATAGATATAGAAGCACTCTTTTGATTGGTTACTCA
This sequence comes from Ophioderma brevispina, assembly GCA_023653785.1. Classification (NCBI taxonomy): domain Eukaryota; kingdom Metazoa; phylum Echinodermata; class Ophiuroidea; order Amphilepidida; family Ophiodermatidae; genus Ophioderma; species Ophioderma brevispina. The sequence goes on from JAMKCH010010595.1 coordinate 6,155, forward strand.
GAGGCTTCTCATTGTGGTCCCTGCAATGGGCCCATCAAGACAGATTGTGTCTAGGTTTGGTGTTCCCATGAGGTTAATTGACCACTTACCATCACTATGAGCTACTAAATCCAAATCCCTTGGCACAGTTCAGTAGCTTTTCATTCACTAATATATTTAGGAAAAATACACCCTCTGGTTTTGGGGTATGATATTGATCCCCAGATCACACAGGTCGTTCAGTCAATGTAAAGTACAACCCCCTGAACTGTGTCCTTAGTGGATTAGCATATTCAATAAGCATAGTTTATAGTTATGGAAAAATGTACAAATATATTTAAAGGCACTATCAGTGATTTGCTATCATAAATCTCAAAATCAATTTTTGCATGTCTGTAACAAGTACAAATACCCTAACATATCCTGCAAATGATAGACCAGGAGGCAACCTAATAAGACAAAATTGGATATATTGGTCATTACTGGTCCGTACGACACTTACTAGTAACCACGTAACTGAATGTGGAGTCATCTCTTTGAACCCTGCTGCCATTTTCTTCCTTTTCTGTAAATCTTCAGTGAAAATGTAACTTATGATATACGACTTAGCCTTCACTTTTAAGATATGTTCCGGCAAATTTCACTATTTGACCGTCTTTTGGATGAATCACTGATATGTTTAAGTCGATAACCAAAAACATTCATGACCAGATTTTGCAATAATTTAATGTAGTTAATATTGTACAATAACAGATCACTGATGTCTTTAAATTTGCTAATAAATTGAATGAACTGCAATTTACAGTGAATAAGGTTAGTTTTCTTTCAAACTAAAGTAATACAGTGATTGACCGCTTCTATGAGATTTCGGCCCAAAATTATGCTCCAGGACATATGAGGCAGGACCATAGTTCTGGAGTATAACTATAAACTGGAAAAATGTCTTAGTAAATATGCTCCTGGACCATAAATAACATCTGGAGAAAAATTTTAATCAAATTGCTCTATTTGGAAATCTGCTCTGGAGCATACATAACATTCAATTTTACTTAAAATATCCTCCAGATTATTTTATGCTCCAGGACCTACGGTCCAGAGCATAATTCGGGCCAAAATCTCTAAGATTGGACCAGTCCAATCCACTTGGCCAGTTTTTTATGTTAAGATTCACTGTTTCCGATCGCTTTGGGATCCCCCCCCCCCCCTGATTTTCCTCCCGGCCGTATTATCGATTTTGATATCAGATGAAAAGGCCAGATTTTTCTCATGTCGCCCTGAAATTTAATCCCTCAAATCTATTTCATTTCATCCGATTCCGTCCATTTTATGATTCACATCAATATTAGCACAGTATTGAATAGGCGTTGCAATATGCATTAGTGCTCTATCTACCAGCAACAATTCGCAGTTTGTTTCCCACGGTACACGATGGGGCATATGTGCAGGTGTCAGGCTTTCAGGGCCCAAGTCCAGAACACAATAGACATAAATCGGAACAAGCACCTTTAAACAAGTTACAAATAATTTGTATCTTTTTCCCAAAGATGAATGTTAAAACATGTTTGCCTGCTAGGCACACAGGTTTTCTTTTTCAACATTCTTAAATGCTGACATTTCTTTTGAAAGATATTAAAGAATTCAGATATTGAAATCCCCTTGTCTGGGAGTTTCCTCCGTAAAACCTTCCCCATCCGAGCACACTTTTTTCTGACCACTTATGAATTCGGAAACCCTTCACAAAATAAAGGCACAGGTTATTATTCCGTTAAGGTTTCCGAATTCATAAGTGTGTCAGAAAAAAGTATGTCAGAGGGGTCAGGTTTACGTAAACTCCTATTTCTCTGGTGCCTTAAACTAACAAAGGTCGAAACCGTAACACTTCCTCTGACAAGTAACTGATGTGACATCAATGTTTTACAAACACAAGTTAGTACTGGTCTATACTGATAATGAGTGATAATGTTAGAGGTCAAAGAATATGCCCATTCAGCGGCAACCAGTCATAGCCTTATCATAATGATTGTTGCAAATATTAAAAGTAAAAGCCTGCAGGTGCGCATGATACTGTCTGGCAGTGCGTTTTTCTTGGCCCATGTTGACATCACATCTATACCCTGGCTGCAAGTGAATAGCAATATTCAAGGTTGCATATTGCATACACTATGTAAAAATGGGTGCACTTGAGGTACACCTTGAATGGAACCCGAATTCTTCTTCACCATAATTCATGTCAATATTTTATAATGAATAAAACATGGGTATATGTAAATCTTAAATTTGGCACACTTTTCTTCCCCCTGAATGTCGGTCACAAGTGATGCACATCATCTTCACCATTGACTTCCAGCATATAAGGGCACATTGATATTCACTAGCCCATGGCATTCAAAGGACAAAGCCTTCAGATTCTTTTTTTATCTGGAATTCAGAGCTATTGGTTTATTACCCTTGCAGTTGAAAAGATTACAGCTGTTATCACCTCCTGATAACAAGATGTTAGGACGTCCCCCCTTCCTCCCCCAATTTTTTCTTTCATGAGTTTTTTGTCATCTTTGGGTCCTTTTTGAATAAATGATGAAATATGCGTCAAAGTATGAACGCACAATAGAAGACTCAAGGTTTATTAATTCATGAACGAGATGAGGGTATTTTGTAGGGAAAAATAGATCGATCTAAACCGGGTTGGTGAATAACACCGAAATATTTTTCAATACTGCATGGACAGTAACAAGGCTTTTCGTCTAGATAATAAAATGGCATCTGCAGTACTTTGTCCTCTGCATTTTACGGCGGCTAAAGGTGCAACCGAGAGATTTGAGCATCAACACCATATTGAGTGTCATTAAAATAGTAATTACATATAGATAGACCACTCAATAGATTTCTTTGCTTGTATTCGCTACAGAAATGTCTTTAACGAGAGAAAAAAGGCGATATGGATTTTGCTTGATTTCACTGAAAAACATAGGCTGAATTTCGTATTTGTCCTATTACAAAATTTAAAATTCACAATTTTTGTGGGGGGGTGTAGAGTACAATAGTCCATAACTTGGCCAACTGTAAAAAAATATGGTTCAATCTACGATGGGGAGGGGGAATCTTTCTAAGAATAGGGACTTGGATTAGATCTCAGGAAATTGTAGTGGTGTGTGATTTGCCCAATAAATTCAATATTCACTTCAGTTCAAGGTTTTAAATTTTTGGGGCTTGGAGGAAATTAGAGTTGCCCATTGGATTTTAAAGAGGCATTTCCTGATACTAGCACCTAATTTTGTTTATGGTCACTAGATATCCCAGAGAAAAGGGTTATATAGCCAAAATTAGTTGATTCTGTGGTTCGCGTTTTGATATTACACCACTGGTATCACACTTTACACCCACTGTGGTTGTAATTGTCCGTTAATGGCAGAAAAAATATTAATTTGAATTTTTCAAAGTCTAGAGGAGATGAATTTGCAATAAAGATTAGGCACACATATACTTAGGGTGACAGTTCAGATTATATGAAAACCTTAACTTTTTTAAGCCATACACAAAAGGCCCTGTCAGCTGGTGAAGAGGAGATGAGTAGGGGTTCACTCATGGATTTCATGAGTAAATGCTTGTTAGCATGAGGGGCGGCCGGCGCCGGGTGTTGCGAAGCGACCCCTGCCGGCCTGCCGAGGACCAAAAAAGCATTTGACTCAGGAAAATCCATGAGTGAACCCCTTCCACACATCCTTATTTGACATGGTTACCTTAAATCCTCCAAAATCAGCTGCAAGTCACTTTTTCAGTCATGTTTTGTCTTCTCACACTTGAGAAAAACAGCACGATCGATGTTTCAAATGGGGATGTTCCATTACAGAATATGGGTGTGCTTCGAATGTGCACTAACATGCAAAATGTTGAAAGCAGTTTTTGGGTTTTATCAACAATATATTCCGAAAAATATTTTTTTGGATTAATAATAGTCAAGTATATTGCTTCTAAATATTATTTTGAGCAATATAGCCATAGCAACAGCTCATTGTACCGGTCTACCTCTTTCTACATGCCTACCCAAAAGAAAGTGATCAGAAATAGAAATCGATTCTTCAGGCATTAACCGGTTTAGGACTGGCTCTCAACCAATTCACAAATGCGAAATTCCTTGATGTGTGAATTAATACATGTGACCAAACACAGCATCACTATTTTGTTGGTCATGATTTGGTTCTTGTTAGATTTCAATCAGGCAATTTTACACAGAAGTTTGTATGTCTCTATTGCTTCTATTTGGAGATGGCTCTTTTGCCTTCTCATCCCATGTCCTAATTTTTAAGATGCCTTCAACTGCTGCGTGCAGAGTCAAATGCTGTGCCTTTGCTCGTATAGGGCCACCTTGTGAACTAGTGTCATTCGTGCTAGCGATCTGAAAAGACCTGAAAAAGGGAGACATAAAGTTAGAACGATATTAGTAGACATAATATGAAATAACTTTTTCATATTCTATCAGAACACGGTTCCGGATAAGGGTTAGTGAGAAGGGAAATTCATTATCTCTGTCGAAATTGAATCTTTGAATGTTGGCAACCTTTCAGCAAAGGCCATTGGCCATTTCCCATTGATCCGATTTTTTTTGTTGTAGAGAGGGTGCAGTAAAGCAATAACAGCACTTTTGAAGAGTGCCCCCAATTTCAAAATTGATATTTGCACAGATATGTTGGTTAATTGTCTAGGGGAAATACACCTGTGAACTAGACTGCTCAAAAATGAATATATATAATAAAGTAAACGATTCTTGTAATTAGGATTGGGATCCAAGATTGTAAGTAACGGCAGAGCTGAAAATTCTAAGTTTAGGTCTGTCCATGATAAAATAGTGCCACTCAGAAAAATTACCTTAACTGCTTGACTGAGCCACATAAAACAACTTAAATGGGTGATGAGCGTAGACGCAAAAACCATGGACCGCTATTTCCCAGCTATTTCTATGGAAGCCGTTCAACAGCCGTTTGGAATTATTATCGCGAGATCTCCGATATTAATTATCTAATTACAAATCCCTTCGTTTGCGACCACATAGACATTTTCGATCTTAACCATTACAGGTTAGTTACTAGCCAGTATCAATGCACAGTGTAAAATCAGTTGTAAAAAAAATGTGCTATTGTTGCTTTAAGTTACTGAAATAAAACTTTAAAAAATGGATTTACTTATTTTTTATCTCTAGGGTGCCCAGGTGATGCCGTGCAGATATGATTGCCCCTCCCCCCAAGATGGACTCTGTTGTGACATGCAGCTAGCACAAATTTGGTGGGCATTACCAACCAATATCAGGTTACAGTTTCATGAAAAACAGAGGCAAGACATATGTATAGAAATCAAGGGCAGGTTCAAGCCAGAATTGCCCGTTAGCCCTCAGCTTTAACAATGGCTCAGCTTCACTGCTCTAAAACAATGAAGACGCGGAATCGAATTGCGGCTAGAGGTTAGCCCAAAGTCCAGAGAAAGTGTAACGGGTCCAGGGGATTCCCTGTACTTAGGGCCCAAGTATTCCAACATTTTTACCAAGATTGCAGGTTCCAACACTAGCAAAAACTAGTTGAAAACTATTGAAATGGTATCTAGTTATTTCAATGGTAAACATCGTGGCCAAAGAGTCAATCACACAACCACCTCTACTTACCATCATGATAACCTTTATCCTGGTACACCAGGTACCTCTTGGCTTTACGGGCCCGCTACCATCTGGCATACAATCTCAGGCAGACCATGTCTTTGAGGATTCTGATCCAATTACATCATGGTTCTGAATTCCAAGTTCTACGCCTTGTGTTTCCATAAGTGGGTAATTTCTGTTCCAAACCAAGGAGGTGACCTATGTCGTGAAAGAGAGCTCCCAACATTAATCTGTTGGTAAATAAAATTAAAGATATAAATTTTAAAAGGAGCTTTTTTTTGTGGCAATTTGACATTTTTATGCCCTTGGACTTCCTATTATACTTCATTAATGACGATCATTATTGCAAGTTTGAGAATAATCAAAGGCCATCTAAGGTCACATTTAAAAGCACATTGATTGGGCTCAAAGTTGGACATAAACCCTAGGAAATGAAATGGATCATTGAGATCAAATCTACCAAAGGTCACATGTGGGACCTGCCAGTATATTTTTACGTAAAACTTGGTTATCAGTTTTTGATTAAAAATCGATTGTCCTGTATCAGCTTTCTTTAGTTGGGCACAGGTGAATGAATGAAGGTTATTGTTGTTGTGATTTTTTGCAAAGAATTTAAATTTTAAAAATTAATTTTATAGTCAGGGACATACTTAGCCGACCATTGCGCATATGTCAAGGTTGGTCATCAGCGCGGCGCGGACTCTGATTGGTTTGAATGTGTAATATGGGCGGGGCAGGTTCCAACAAAATATGATTTAAAAAGTCTAAACATGCCCATTTTGAGTCGGTTTCCGACCAGGGACACAATAATTCAAGCAAGTAAACTTGTTTTCATTACGCTTAAGTGTTTTGTTCACAGATTATTCTCACGGCCGCCATATGTTTTGCACCGTCAAATACGTCAGACTTCAATTGGTCCGCCTTATTCTTATTCTGTCCATGACTATAGTTGCCCTCACTCCACTTTGCATTGTTTCTGCAGGTGCTCATTATTGTATAAGCACATAAATATGGATGATTTTTGGTTGTGTTTCATGACAATGGTGATTATAATTATTTTTATATTGTGAAAGAACATTTCAAGGGTTGTCAACTTCAGTGCATGTCTTTGCTGGTATTGTAATGAATAAAATACTGTTCCTCACCTTACGAAGAATGGGTGGATCTGTGATGCATCCTATCCTGCTTAAATAACTCAAAGCTCACCTGGACTTAAGCTTATAAACTCCACTCTTCATTTCTCTGTAGATTTCCATTTTTGCAGAAATTACATGATTGAGTAAATACACTGGGGTTTTCAAACCGAAGTGTTGGCTGCTTTCACAATCCACCCTTTCCTGCTCAGATCTCTATCTTTGCAGTGAACCTTTGACCTTATCATATCGAGGGTTGACAATCATAAGGACGTACCTCAGCACTGAAGAATAATTAAATAATTTCTTTAATTCCGGCTGTAATAACTGCTTTTTGAGAATGTGGATGTTTAATATTTTCTACTAAGCAATCTATTCATTACGCAAAATGTAAACATCTCATAAAGCTGTAAGGCAAACCTTATATAAACTTTAGTAAACAAAGACCTTTTTAATTATGACCAGCAGAATGGTTTTGTCATCTGAAAGGTCCCACACTGACCTGCTACAACATGGATAGCGAGTCTGAGTTGCCGATTGAACAATAGAAGTTTCTTTTTGCCCTTCTCATGTGGCAGAAAACGTGGCATACACCTGCTTGTGCACATATTCCACACAGATGTTCTTTGTTATACAAAATTCCTCTACTTGACAATAAGTGAACCCATATTAAGAGAAGATCAAAATGCAACTCCTGTTGTTTCACTCGGCAACCATTCACTTGTGCGGCAGCCCGCTATACCATGTGTTAGGTCAGTGGTTCCCAGTGGCAATCTTATGCCCCAATAGTATGTAGCAATTGGACTTTTAAATAAACAGATGTGCAACAAGAGACACAATCACACACGACCAGAACATTGTCGATGGATTGAGGACTGGTGGTTGCCTCTTGCAATCCCTTGGCATACAGCCCATAAATGAGGGCATATTCCCCTTCCCACTCTCCCCTTCCATTTCTTACCTCTCTGGAGTAGCCCCTCTTTTTCAGCCCAACCTTGCACACGTTACATGGTTTCATTCCGGGGAGAAATACTGGCTCCCCTAGGTAATCTTCTGCACCATTTGGTCATACAGGCCAAGATATCCCTCAACTGATTTTTCAATGTGATCCATATTGCCAGAAACAAACCTGATATTACCAATTGCAACCTGTGGCAATGTATTGCAAAGACTGTGATCTGTTTATCACTGAGATAAATAGACTGTTATTTAATCACATGGTTACATTTGTTTTGACATTGCTGATCAAGTTTCATGCAGTGGAAAGCATGACCATATCATCCTGCCCCTTGGATAACTAAGGTCTTATTTCCAAAAGCCACAATATTTGCTTTTTTACATCTTCATGTTGCTTTTGATAATCAATTTATTTTGCAATTGGGTAATGGTATATGGATAGTAATAAACTAAAAAAAACTTTTAGTACTTCTGGAATCACGTGTTTTTAGCTCAGCAGTATTCAGAGCTATTGTGGCGGCAATGTTTGTCTTCTACTGTTCACCTTGCCAAAATTTAATTCCTTGTTTGCCAATGCTTTGGGTCGATTGCCGCGATATTGTCAAAAGAACACCGACCCAAGACCCATATGGTTTGTTCACAGATTTGGGTCAAAAGTCATGTGGTCCGATTAAGGGTTATTCTTTGAAAAGCTCTAAATTCCCCTTCTTGGGCCAACACACCAATGCATATTCACCAAACGTGCTCATAATATCCACTGACCTAAAAAGGAACCATTCTTTGAAAAACTATAATTCTCTTATACCATAAATCAATTGTTATAATCGCCCATCTGTTTGTTTCACATGGGTCAATGAGAATGTGTGGGAGATAATTTCCTGACATTGCTTCACAATGTTTAGCAGTACTCTCCTTTGAAGCAAGGTGACCAGAAAGACTGTTTTGAGAGTGACCTTTTTTTTAGTGAATTCCATCTCCAATGGTTTCCAAGGGGGGGCTTCTACAAATACTCTAAGATGGTGTTCGGATCCCCACGAGGGGACCAGCTTATTGGTCAGTGTTCGATTATTGTACATCATTCTCTCCAGAAGTAACGGATCGAACCAATCATCACTGATGGTCCCCGTCCTCAAACCCTCTGTGGATGGCTGAGATAGTGGAACTTCGAATCCTGACAGTGATGATTCAAGTCTGCTATAAAAGCTGTCAGCCAAGAAATCCGCCACTTTAGTTACAGAAGCTTGAGTGGGAGAGATATGCTGCTTGTCACACCACAGTAGTAGGAACAAGTACACATATTTTATGGTGGACGTCTCTACCGTCAGATTTATGAGCATGGTATCCCTTGAAAGGAAAAGCCTCTTCTTGGCATTGTTGCTGGATATTGGCCCCAGCAGTTGATATTGGCAGTCAGGGTCGTTTGTTTGACTACAGCCTGGTTCTCCCCCCCCCTCTGAAATGATAGTTAGATGTATTGGATAATTGCAGTGGTTGGCCCCGCACTAAAGTGATCCGTCATTGTCTACCACAGAAGGATTTTGAGGATCCCCGACATGCCTTCTCCCAATTTTATCAACTAAAATTTTACTCGCTAAAAATTTAGCTTTTCCTCACCAAATCCCATAGCATTACGGAACCGTGATACTATACTAGTGGGGCAGCATGCACATTTACGGCCAGGGGGGGGGGGGGGGGGGGTGGGGTAGAATGAGCCGCATGGATGGCGAAGCCCACCAAAAAAGAGGACGAAAACATACTTGCCATGAAAAATCTGGTATGCATCTACATCAAACTCTGGTACTAGTGGCAGTATGCAGAGATGAAAATTTTTTCAACGAGTTCTGTAACCCGAACCCGTATTCACAACTTTTTTTTTTTTTTTTTTTTAACAATTAAAATTACAACAAGTCTGTTTTCACCCCGATTTGGCCATATCCATTTCATATCTTATCTCTTAAAATTCAAAATTAATTACAGCAAAATTAGCACATTTTTGAAATCGCCCCCATTTTCAAAAAAAATTTTAGTTTGTACACGGGTTTGCATTGGTAACTGGTTAGTAACCTATACTTATGAATGGTTAAGCTCTACAATGTCTATGTTCGCAAATGAAGGAATTTTGTAACTAGAATAATTATTATTCGGGGGATCCCCGATAATAATTACGGCTGCTTGGAAACGGCCTTCCAATATGAAATAGCCGGGATAGCGCCATGTACGTATATACGCTACGATTAGTTTTTTTAATTGTTTCAGGCAATTCAAGTTAGAGGTCATTTTCTTGAGTGGCACTAATTTCATCATGGACGGACATAAACTTAGCATTTCCAGCTCTGCCGTTAAGTACAATCTAGATCCCGATTCTAATTACAAAAAACGCTCATTTTAAGATAAATACGCATTTTTGAGCATTCTCGTTCGCAGGTGTAGTTTTGTAGACAATAACCAACATAGCTGTGCAAAAATATCAAATTTTGAAATTGACGGCGCTCTTCAAAAAATGTGCTAATATGCTAATCAAATATGATGTTGTTTTGCAATTTTCTCTGTACAATATTTCCAAATCAATAGTGCTAAAAAAATGTGGTAACATCAAGATATGTTGTATACACAGGGTGCCTTCCAGAGGGATTTATTTTGACCATGATGTTGTTGAGGGTACAATGGAGGGTATTGGTTGACTGTTAACAATTTTTACAATGGCTATTGAAGGAAGAGAAACCACCATCTGAGGACCAAATCCAAGGCACAAAATCCCAATTGAAACCTTATGCACAAAGACAATTGTGCGAAACAAGCAGTTCTCGAATCACTAGTGTTGCCTGCTTTTGCGAACCCAACTTTTCTTCACCTTGCAAATTGACCGCTAATGACCGTTGAACTAGGTATGAGACCTTTAAAAACAACCATATAGCAAGTGTTTGTGGTTGACGTATGATGTGATTTGGTGGCAATTGAGTTGTTAAGGTTTTCATGCACAAGCAATTTTAAAAAAAGTTAAAGCTACTATCATCGATATCTCAAAATGTAAACAAATGCCCACTGTACTTTTAATTCAAGTCCATTTCTTTGCATGTTGTATTGAAAATTGTTTAAGTAAAGAATCCCTGTAGTGGCTAAGTGTAACAGCTGTTATTTGTCACGAAATTATGATTTGTATGCTTTATTTATACTAATAAAAGTCGTGATGCACTTTTTTAGGTCTAGAAACAGTCGAAATGGCATCTTCAAGACTGCTTTAAAATGTCTTAAAGGAGAACCTGTACAACGAATATTATTATACAATACACTCTATAAAATAATTATTGACCACATATCGAGTTGTTTTAATCTAAAAAGGAATTATATTAACCATAACAATGAATTAAAACCACCTAGTCGGACCATGCGCATTTAAAATTCGCGCTATATTATAACGTGGTATGCGGCTTACCGCCGCACGTTGTGTCATACACACCATAGGAATGCACATTATGAAGGTCACATGTGAAGGTTTATGATGCTTTATGTGCCGCCGTATCCCATAACACATATAAAATCCCTATACACTAGCGCGAAATTTTTCAAATATGCGCATGGTCAGACAAAAATGTTTAAAGGTTCCATGACATTGAAACATGCTTTAAACATACTGTAAGACACCAAAAAATGGTTTCATTCATAGTATGTATGGTATCATGTAAAATATGCAGGAGGCAGTAAGTAATGAGAACCGTAGATTTGCTAAAAAGCGGGCATAATATCATGTGTTCTGGACAAGACTTTCCAAAGGAAATTCCAAAATGAAAGTGATTATAGCGCTGGCAAGCGTGACCCAGAAGTTGAGTCCGAGTCGTAACAAATAAGCGATACGCGATACGCGTCATGATCGTCATCGTGGAACGGCGTGCGCGTGGGCCCCAGTTTTCTGCATACGTACACCGTAAGTTGACTTATCGCGGTATATGCGTCGTACGTGTTGTATTATATGGCCATAAATTTTCTTGAATTGGTGACTTAAAATTAAGATAATGCTGGTATTGTAGACGGGTTGCCCAGCGGCGGGACCGTACCGACAAAGAATCAGAACAGAATAGGCTTTATTCAAAGTTCCCCCAGACAAAGAAACGACAATGAGAGATATCTGAGTGTCGGTGCGGTTAGCCCAGTGTGAGCTTTGTTTACCAAGTGTTCTCTGACATCATTAACGGGGTCAAATGCAACTCAAGCATCTTGATACGCATTCGTGAAAAGAGAAACAGAGAAGGCCTGTCAGTTTAGGGTAATATTTATCCTTGAAATTTAACACTTTCCGATGTTCACTTTTACACTCTGTGTTGCGATATGATTCAGGATACTGTTGAGGTACGAAAATGATAAGAAATTAAGAAAGGTCTACTCAGCCATGTCCATTGACTGTAATTCATTTGTATGGTTAGTATAAGTCCGTTTTCACTCCATGAAAAAACATCGATATGTTTTCAATAATTATTTTATTAGCGTATATTGTTTAAGTTAATTCTTAGTACGTTCTCCTTTAAGTGTCTGTTTTTCACAAAGAACAATAATTGGAAAAAAAAAATGGCTGAGTGGGGCTTACCAAAAAACCTATAACACACACCACACATGCACACACATATACACAGGAGGGACATACAGAATTTGGATTAGCATGTTGCACTCCTGCAAATCTTACAGGGGAAACAAAATTTACGTTATTAACTTAGGATTACCTTTGAAAAACCACTTTAAAAGTGGACCTCATAGGCTTAGTACAATAATTGATCAACACCCAATTTGGATGAATATTGTCAACATTGTTTAATGATATTTATCATGCCATGCGTATTAGAGTACTGCACGGATCAAATCAGAGTACTATCATTATAAAATATACCAAATACACTCTGTATTTCATAGTTTAGTACCATCCACGTAATGTATGAAATATTATGACAATTTTGCTTTTCCACCTCAAAAATAAGGTTTGACTTGAATCCTTTTGTCCTCCATATGGACCACTCAATCAAAATGGTTCTAAAAAGGTGCTTTGAGCCCAAAGAACCCTTTCAGGTTAGACACTTATGGTCTGTATCAATAGTGTAGACCTTTTTGGAAAAAAGAGACATGAGGAGATTTCCAAGAGAGAAGCGCCCGCGAACAAAGGTTTTTTCCAGATTTGGGGATGCTTACCAATGTATTAGATAATGAGTGATAAGCCGAATATGCCCGTCTTTATGTAAGAGATTGATTAGTCAATTTCTGGCGTGCACCGACAATCAAAAAAGCCTGGTTTCCTATAGGGACGATTAGGAAGCAGGCCCAGTTTTCAAAACAACGGTTGCGGTTTTCTTTGTGATTGGTTGTACATAATCCATCGAAACGTTCTCGGTAGGTGGTTACAACCGATCAAGTGCATTTGAGGAGAAATTTGTATCCTAAAAAAATCTCCTCCTGTCACTTTAACTTTTTCGTCCAGATGAGGGTTCTTGGCCATAAATATGTCTAACTATTCTGTGAAGGCTCTGTAAAAATGGAAAAATAGTTGTCTTTAGAAACAAAATAGGAATTTTTTTTTGCAGAGCTTACATAACCTTTTTGGTTCTTTATAGCACCACTATACATGACAAAAAAGGGGTTCAAAGTTGACCTTAATTTGTTGAATAAAGTATTGCACTTGGCATGGGAATAAAACCTTAAGTTACCCACGGCTTAATGATGTTTCACACATCTTGACTGCCCATCCATATGACATGAATTAGAATTGGGTCATATCTTATCTTTTAACTGTAACTTATCTCGTAATTAATTTTTAAAACACCAAGTCAATCAAGCGTTGATTTCCACCTGGTATTTTCTTTCATTCATTTGTGAAGTAACAAAGTATGGTAGTTAAGTATTGACATATCAGAGAAAATGATTTACACCATAAAATATCAATTTGTCACTTTTACAGTAGTTTTTGCTGTTTCAAAATGAATGGTTTTCATTCAAGTATCATTAAAAATTTGACATTTAATTAAAAGATAAAAAGTTTCGAATTTGTTCCTTTATTTTTTCAATGACGCAAAAACTTTTGCGAATCCACTTTGGTAGTGTCAAATTTCGACCTTTATATTCCAGGTTTTTGGGGGTGCAGATGCATAATAGACATAATGCTAAAAAATTTCCATGCAAGAAGGCAAATATATGAAAGTTAGACATTTTTTTTTTATTTATGTCAGGCTAATCAAGGCAGTAAAAGCAGTACCTAATAGTACGCTGACGGTGGCGCCGAGAAAGCGATTAACCTCCTTTTGAAACTCTGCAAGTCCTGGTAGATGCCTACATGAGCAGGAAGGGCAGTCCATAAGCCAACGGAGAATGGAGAAATGATTTCTGTGGGAGGCCAAGCTGGACCTTGGGACTTTCAAAGCAAAGTCATTGAGACCCCACCCCTGACTGAGCGCATAAGGCGAGGATCAACTGAAAGCAGATCAGGCAGGTAGCAAGCTGGCTGAGGGAGATCTGGGCTTGTCCATAAAACGCGGTGGAAAAGAGTGACAATTCCACTGCCCTGCGGACAAGTGGTTGGAGTGGATGAGTGATGAGCTCACTCCGGGGATACAATGATGGAAAGGCACATCCTGGATTGCAGATAGTTGGATAGTGAAGGGGGTTGATGCACACCTGCTGAATTGCATGTTCCATGTTGGATCGAACATGGATTTATATGAGAAACAGCCCTTTCAGTTGTTCCCAAGATAGGGTGCAGCTCGGACGGAGCAATCCCAGTCGCTGAATTAGGGTCTTGTATAGGATCCAGTGGCGTAACCAGGATTTTTTTTTTTCAGGGGGGCACACACATTTTCAGGGCTGGACTCAGGATTCTCAATAGAGTGGGCGCCAAATTTCCGGCTCGCTATGCTCGCAAGGTTAGACCCAAACTTTTTCACAGTCGGATTCGAAATTCTGAAGGGGGGGTACCTATATAGGACCCCAGGTGTAAAAAAGACCATTTATGCGCCCGGTTGCCTTAGTGTGCCACCCCTAAAATCCGCCCCGAAAACATATTATATATTCCAATTCTTAGTTGTACTATAGGCCTATTTTGTTTTTCAGTAAACTTGGGGCACATGTTGCAGAAATCACTAATTTATTTTTTTGGGGGGCAAAGATTTCCCACAGGGGGAAGCTGGCCCCCCTGTGGTTTACGCCACTGTAGGCATTCTGCACCCAAATTAAAACTCAAAATATCAAAGGTCTTTGGAACTGTCTCTAGGGCAAAAAAGGAACAAGTGTTATTGAATAGCAGGTACAGGTCGAACAAAAATATTCTACCTTTGTGGAAAAATAAACCATGTCCATGTAGTATTGTACATAAATAAGATCTGTAGTACAAATCTACACACAAATTTCAACCCCCCCCCAAAAAAAAAACATTTCACTTTTTCCCAATTCCTTACCATTATTTTTTTTCTGGTGTTGCGAATGAAGTATTTTGAAATCTTTCTCATATACATGAGTATAATATCTTGCTTCCAATTAAAGTGCATACAGTTTTCATTGGTAGAATGGCCTTAACCCCAAAAACCCACCTGTTAAGTTTCGAGCCCTCCTATTTCATCCGTGTTGATGCTGAGATTAAAAATGTGATTTTGTTAAGCCCATAGAGTACTGTAAAAAGTACTAATGGTCGACCAAAATGGCGAACATTTTCGCTCATATCTTCCAAACCAAAATCTTTAGCCCTAAGATTTCACAGGGTAATATTAAAAAATAGTACCTTTCTTCAGATACCCAAATTTGACCAATTCCAGTAAAATATGGGGTTTGGACGAAGAGGCTCATTAGCGATCGGGACCATGGACCATTAGGTGTGTGGCTGCCATGGCATATGCCAAAATTAAAATAAAAATAGAAGCTATCTTTAGACAATAACTGAAACTCATGTTTACCCTGTTTTCTCACATAAATTTGTATATACAAAGATTATAGAATTTGTTTTCATTGTCAAGCAAATGCTAACTTGCGTTATTGTAGGGACGGCTTGTGTTGGCAATAAAGTTACTCAATCCTTGGATAGCAATTAAATACACAGTCTTAAAATAAAGCCAAAATTTTGTTTTAAATGTTTCCCTCCATATATTGAAAGTGTAAAAATATTATGTAAAGTGATATATCCAAACAATTATTTTAACTTCAACGATTTTGTGTCTAGCTGTTGTCACAGTAATTTTGGGTGGACCTCCCAAGTTTTAGATGATTTTCACAATGCCGACCATCAGTACTGGCTCTGAAAGTCCGGGGCCGAATTCTTCGGAATGATGGTAGAATCTATGGTACTGGCCTTGCGACTCAACACAGGTCTTGTGTGTAACCACGCCCATCATCAGTTGAATCAGCTCTAGAAAGCCCAGCCTAATCTTACGATGATGGTAGGAATCTATAGTAATGGCATTGACGACTCAACACAGGTCTTGGTGTAAACCACCCCATATCGTTGATCAGCTACATCCAAGTAGTCATCACAGACTTGTGAAGGATAGGAAGATGTAATTAAAACCATTTTAGGATGTTGATGGTGATACTGATAGATTTGTACCCATGTTGATTTGTTAAAAAATGGACACAAGTGCAGGATTTTTGGCCCATGAACGGACTATTTACATAGCACTCTATAATGAAAACAGCTCATAATTTATGGTGATATGTGAGTGATCTGGGAAAACCCGCCCCACATGTCACGCAGGACAATTGAAAAAAAAAGGAAAATACTTACAAATCTGTATGTTGTCTTTATTTTTGGCAGTTGTATAAGGGCATAAACTTTTGATAGTGATCATAGAAGAAGAATAAGAGTATGGAAATTGATATTTCAAAATTTGCAATGATAGTCAAAACTCAAAAATAAATTTTTCACCATGTGGCGGGTTGTCCAAGATTCGCCATCACATATTATGAATGTATAAAGTACAAAAATTAAATGAACATAACAAAAATAGTGCTGGCGGACCATGAAGTCAAAGTCGACTAATCACAACTATTTCTTACTTTGAGAATAACCCCAATCATACTATGTTCTGAATACTTACAATTAACCCCTGCGGGCTTACGGCCCATTTAATAGAGATCTATGATTAGTTAAGCCAATCAGAGACATGGAATAAACACTTAAGGTTTGTACATAGGTCTATTTTGAGTGGTTACTCAGAGCTAGGTTATATCGGTTACATTCATGTTAATGAGCCAATCAGAACAGGTGGCATAACCAACTTTTTTTGCGGGGGGGGGGGGCGGGGGGGGGAGCAAAAAAGAGGGGCACTAAAATTTTATATTTTTTTTGGGGGGGGAGCATATATGTTCAGGATATGAAATTTGTAATTTTTAAACTTAGAAACACAACTAAGGCATGAAGGAACATCAAACCAATTGACTAGCCTCATTATAATTTTTGGGTTTTCACATGGTCACTTTTTGTAGGAGAAAGCCAGTCAAGGGAATGTAATGTAACTCAATTGCAACAAAATTATCAGGGATGTATAATGTAAATCAATGCAACAAAAATATCCAGGGATGTATGAAAACAGAGCTACGGAATCAATGTAACATTAAATAGTATCCATAATCTTAAAAACGGGGCAATCAAAAAATAAAACAATTGGTGCATATTCACAAAATACTGAAGCTAAACGGGCGAATGGCAGTAAAAACATCTATAGTAAGGGGACAAGATTAGCCGACCAATTGCGAGTATATGTCAAGGTTTGTCTCAAATCAGCGCGGCACAGGACTGTGATTGGTTTGGGGGGGGGGGGGGGGGAAAGTGTATATGGGCGGGGGCCTGTTCCAACAAATATGATTAAAATTGTCAAAACATGCCCTATTTGAGGTCGGGTTCCGACGCGGGACACAATAATCATGTAAGTCATAAACTTTCTGTTTCTAAAGCTTCTAAATCTCACAGATTATTCTTCACGGCCGACAAACTGTTCCTACACCGTCAAATTACGTCAGACGCGCAATAGGTCGCCTTATTCGTCCATGACGTTAGACATCATAAAGGTGAAAGAGAACATAATTCTTGCATCATTTAAACAATGTTCTATGATTATTTTAAGACCAAAATCACACAAAGGGAGTTTCTTCTACGCAAATATCAAGAAAAAGTTCCAAATGCAATGATTATTAACAATTTTAAAGAGACACTGGCTCATTTGAAAACAGTGCACCCTCAAGATTTTTAAATTGATATTTTGCTGTTGTAAAGCTTTTATTATATATTAGCCCTAATCTGGAAATGATTAAGTCAAACCAGCCCTTATCTGGTAAACAGAACAATTATAATTAGTGTCGCCAGCGACGTAATTCAGCAGCACGACGGAAAAAGTGCATTTAAACACAAGAAAACGCACGCTGTATGCATGTTTACCACGGCATGCACGCTGTTTGACTGGGTGTACCTTTGTGGTTTTAATATCATGAGTAACGTAATTATGTATATACACATTTGTTGATTAAAGTTATGGAAAACGTAAAAGTTACCTACAAAATTACCTGGATGTCTTTAACATTTATTAACGGCCCTATATATTAAGTATGGTTATTTGATGTGTAAAATATATCTCTATTCTTCCAAGGCCTAGCTATCACTTGAGAGCAAATGAAGGAAAGAAATTTCATATTTTGTGAAGGTACCAGTGCGCTTTAACTTTCAGGAGAGTTGATAATAGTCACTTTTCTCATTAGTACCCATCACTACGTGAGAGCTACATTGAGATGATGTATAGGTGGTTAATTTTTTCCCACACAACAAAGTGTCAAAGGATTCCATGAACTTGCTACATTGTTACTCAGATATATTCATAAATCGTGCTAAAACATTATTTGTAATGCTCATTAATGTGCAACTAATAATACAATGCATATTATATAGAAACTTTGCCTGTTACAAATGGACATTACACCACTATAATGTTAAAGGGATAAGCAGAGAATTTATGATCTGAAACATCAAAAAAAAAAATCAAAAAGTTGTATTTTGGGATATTGTTACTGGCATGGATGTGCTAACATAACCTCAAGTGGTTGGCTTGACCTGTGAATAAAGGACAAGGCAGTAGTTTTTTTATCTGGTTCTGTAATTTCTATATGTGCATATCAAAATTCCAATTTGATCAAAAAAGGCCTCTTCCATAAATATCCCAGATTTATAAGCATAATAGGGTGCACCATGACTGTACAGTTTGACCTCAAACACAAACAGTATTGATATCTTTTTGTTCTGTACTAGTGTGAACCACAATCAGCTGTTTAGTGTAGATTTTGAGAGGCCATCACAGTATGATATTGACAAAGAGATGGTATCTGACAATTTCCTCAAAATTACTTCAGTGTTTCATATGTGTTTTTGTTCTTACATTAAAGTAGTTATATGGAATTGTATTACTTCTTTGATTCATTAAGCTAAGAAATGTATTTTCAGTTTTTGATTTCTCACATTATACTGCTTATAACTTTAATAATATAATTTTGTATTTTATTGATTTTTTAGTTTTTTTGTTTTTGTGAAATTAAAATCAGCAGAAATGTTAATATGGCTGTCCTGCAATCTGGGGTTGAGTGTGTAACTGTCCAGGGTCATTTTCAGCTGTCACAATTGCAAAGCAACATGAAACTTGTCACCAGTTTGAAAATTAATTTGGTGTGGTTTCCATGTCCCAATATGAAAACCGTTCATGTATCACTTCCAAATAAAATATGCAATAGATTGAAAGAATGCTTAAAAGTTTCACTGGCTTTAGTAAGAACTACATTTTTCGGTAGTAATTAGCATGGTGCTATGGTTTGATTTTGTATAAGCATGACATGATTTTATCACCAGCACAACACATACATGACACAAAAACAAAGATCCTTCACTGGAAAAAATTTCTCTAAACATTGTCTCTAAAAATCATCCAGCTGCAAACACGTATCTCCAGAAAGCTTTGCAAATGACCATTTTATATTGCCACAGGAAATATATAAGCACAAGGTGATAAAAAGTAGTGGTAATAAAATTTACCATTCTGGTTGAGGATGAAAGCGTCAGCACTTCAAGAATACAAATATTACTGTACTGACCCTATATAGCCCACTGCTTTTAACTGACATTAGCTGAATTAAGGGGATGCGGATTATATGACCCAAACATGAAACACATGAGCATCAACATTTCAAAAACTAAACTTATTCAGATATTTTCATGTGTCAAATGAGTCATTAGTAAAAAACAAAGACCTGTAAATGAACTGAAGCCTGATCCTACTTAATTTTGTAAAGAAAATCAATAGAAGAACTACCAAAACAGTAATGATGACAAAAAAGTGCAGCAAAAACACTTATTGTGGATTACTAATAGGATTTTATACTATTCTTCAGATTTCCTTACAAAAACGTGGGGTGGGATTTTATATAGAGCATGGGATTACACTCGGGTCAGTATGGTAATCAACAAAAAAATCTCTCAAATAGAGAATTATACTAGCAGGAGGAGGAATAAATACAGGACTAATTGACAGTAACAACATAGAAGTTTAACGCTTGGGTTAATTCTGTGATGTACAATAAGGGTAAAATTAGGGGTGCCTACTGCCGACTGCAAGTGTAATGAACACACGATAGGATGTGAATATTTGTTAAATCTTTCTGTAATGGGTACAAACAATGTTTGTGAAGAAAAAAATGTAACATTTTACGGGCCAAAATTTAATAAAAGTAAGACAAAATAATGTTTACTTCTTGGTTAAAGAAAATAACCATCATAGAGAATTCATTCCCATTCCCACAATACATTGCAGCAAAAGTTTTCACACCAATTAGTTTTAGGCTCATAATGTTATTTGCTCACAACAAACTGCCTTGTGATGCATAGGAAAGAGTTGACTTAGGCATATTCCATATACCATATTGCTGGTTGACCCTAATTATGGATATTGACAAAGCCACACTTTTTCAAGTCTTAATAGCATCATGCAAAAGGGGTCACAATTTAGATGAAGGATGAAGTTTTATTTAAATGAAACTCTAGGGCAGTATGTTGCAAGCCATGAATTTGTATGAAGTGAATAGCATGAGTCAATGTATTTAAATAGCATAAGTCATTTGTATATGGAGCTTCACATGAGGTGAATCATGCTTTTTATTAAGAACATCTCACAGTGTGATTATTCCACATGACTGATCTAAACAGGTGTTGTTTCCGCATCCTCAACCTCCTATAAGAAAAAGTTGAGAAATGTTTGTTTCAAGACATATTAATATTTAAAAAAAGTCATAAAATCAAGACGTGTTACATTATTATTGCGAATCCTGACCTGACTGAGAAACCTCAATTGATTTTCAAAACCCTCAAAACCAGTTGACCAAAATATCTTGAAGGTAATGTGTATTATGTGTATTTGTATAAGGAATTTGTGTTCATTACACTAATTTGCCACAATGCCTAGCTACAGGGTGGCCAGTTACGAAAAAAAAAAAAAACAGACCATGTCAGTCAGTCATATTTATTCCTGGACGAGATCTATTTTCCACTCCTGGGTGGGCATGGAAGAAAATCACATTTGCAATAATATTAGCATCACTAACAGCTTTATAATATGATCAAATATAAATAGCCAAGTATTGTTACATTCCAATGTTCAGTTTTTTAAGTTGGATAAAGCTACCATTTATACATATTTAAAATTAAGTACCAAACAGGGGACACCAAGTTCCAACTTCATGAGATGACCCATATATCATCTTAAAAACAACTGGCAGTGCATCAATAATTATCAATTACTACTTGAAAGCTTTAAAGAGACATGAGGAGATTTCCAGAAAAAAGCGCCCCCAATTTTTTTCGAACCCGGGTTTTTTGCATATTTGGAATGCTTTCTAATGTATTAGATCACACCTGAAGTGAATAAGCCGAATACGCCGTCTTTAATAAGATGATGATTTAGTACTTTCTGTCGTGCACGACAGAAAGTCAAAGCACGGTGTTCTATGGGGACAATTACAATAGTCAGGCAAGTTAAGAACAAGATTTGTGGTTTTCTTTTGTACTTGTTTATCCAATAAACCTTCGAAACGTTCTTGGTAGATCGTCTACAAGCGATCCAGTGCAATTTGAGAGAAATTCGTATCCTCAAAAAAATCTCCTCCTGTCACTTTAAGTAAGTTATTCTCAACAATCCGATTGAGTGATTGATATGAAAGTCATCAGAAATCAATATACATTTAAACACACAATGTCCTGGAATTGGACTTGTTTTTTTAAATTTCAAAATCAGATTGAAATAAATAACATTGTATCTATACAAATCCTTCCCCTTCTGCAATATCCCACAGCACAAACTAAACATATTTTACATTTCTGCCATTTGGACACTTACATGTCAGATTACAACCATAATTTGAATGAATAAATCAAAATTATATGGACAGTAGGGAACATTCACAAATATAGAGTCTACTCCTATAGGGTAAGGTCACAACACAAGTAAAGGAGGTGTATTTAGGAATAGGAGGGAATTAATTTAAATTCCAAGAACATTAATTCTCAACTAGAGGGTGTAAAGGCTCTTGGACTAATTGAGACAGGGATGAATGTCTACGCTACTGATAATTCAAATCCAAGACACATGCATTGAACCCCAAATGTCAACATGAGAGTCTGTCAGGATTGTTTTGTTTCAAAGCTTAAGGATACATATTATATTTCACACTCCTTGATCATTGTTGAGTATATCGGCATTGGGTGCATGCCATAGAGATAGATAAATAAAAAGGCTAGAGGGCCGACAGCCATCATGATGCAATTAGCTCACTGGTGGATGCTTAAATGTTACTGTCCAAGCCCATTATACGTAAACCTTACAGCATGAAAAAAATGCACTTTCTTGTTGATTTCGCCGGGCGACCCCCCAGTTATAAAACGATCCTTAGATATCTAAGAACATCGTCAGGCATGTGGTTTGTTCAGAAAAATTACTGTCGCAGATCAGCTACAATGTTTTGTTTGTAGTTGCTATGATGAGTGTGACATTTTTAACACAGTAGTAGTGCACAGTTCAAATATTTGTATTAATATGGAATAATAGCATCCGTCATCTCACTCATTTCTATTATTGCAATC
>JAMKCH010010596.1:0-30139 GCA_023653785.1 Ophioderma brevispina
GGTTGTCATTGGATTCATAAACAACAACAAGGAGGAAGGAAAAATAAGAATATGGTTCCACAAGGAGCCTACATTTTGTATCAAAAATGATCAAAAACTGGTCATAGAGGCTTCTTATCATTACAACCTAGATCTGTACAATCGTGTGCATTCAAAGTAATTTCAGGGGAAGAAAAATCATAGTAGAGTATAGTAACGCACAAATCTTGTTGTACATGGCATGATGCAAACAATGTTGATGAGGATGATAAGAACTCAGCCTCTTCTATATCTAAGTTTTAAGCTCGGGAACCTCATTAATGGAACCACCAAAGGAAGAGAACCAAGGTATCATCCGCTATCCAGAAATGAAACTTTATTGTTCCTAGGTGAAGTTTGAGCTGGCTATTTTGGCAGAGTATCATGGAGAGTGTCGGACTTTCTCCTTGTTAACTATTTGCATGCCCAGAACCTGTCGATCTCGACTGGATGCGTGATTATGACCCTTCTCTACCACTTTACCCAACAAATAGGGACTCTACAAACTAGACCATTTCAAACCCCAGATCTCGACGGAAGGGGTAAGGTAAATCCCGATTGATTGTTGTTAATTCAATTAAATTGGTAGAATGACTTGGACGTTGTTTCGCTCAGAGTCCTTCCCAGATTGTCTCATGAATAAGAATCAAAGACTATATCAAGCCCGTTTGCAGCTGATGCAGACTTCCCCACATAATTCAAAGCTGTGTCTGTGAAATCCTCTTTATGTACTGCAGGAATTTTGTCTTTCAGATTTCAGACATTGGCCATAATGTCCAACTATATGTCATGTGGAAGTCTTCTCTCCTCCTTCGAGATGCTTACAGCAAGATTCAATTATTATTATGCGCAACAAGAAAATCGTCACAATTATGCATAGTGCATCGTCCGATGGTGGCAGCTGGCTAAGCGCACAACCTTATATCAGCACTTGGATTGTAATATCACAATAACAGCATTGTTCTGGATAAATCAAATAATCAAAGCCAATTACAACTTGTGGAAACATAACTGAGAAAATCATTAATATCAATAAAAATAACGGTAAAAGAAAAGAGAAAATTAAACCGCAATTATTAAGTACTGAATAACTCAACAAATATGGAGAAAAAAATCAACAAATAGGGAAAACACTGATAAAAACTGGGCCATTTCACCCCTTTTGGCCTATTAAAACATCATTATATGGTGTTAAATCACATTTGGAGGCCATTTTGAAAAGCGTCCCCATTAGGAATACATTTAATCGTGAATGTGACCGCTCTATACATTTGAAATCACAAATTTAGAGCAAACACCGCAAAATGCCCTTTCAACCCATTTTTTGTGGCTATTAAAACATCATTAGAAGGTGTTAATTTGCATTTTTGGCAGCCCATTTTGAAAAGCGCCCTCCGTATGAATGACATTTAAGGTAGGGGAATTGGACACTCTAAAATAGGAATCAACAAATATTGGGAAAGCACTGAAAACTGACATTTTTACCCGCATTTTCTGGGTTTTTATTAAAACATCATTATTAAAACACATCATAAGTTTTAAGTGTGATGAATATGACCGCTATATACATATTACATAAACAAAAATAGAAAAAACACTGCAAAACTGGGCCATTTAACCGTATAGTGGCTGTTGGTGATGGATGTGAGAAAACGCCATTATATGGTGTTAAATGAGAGCATTTGGCTGGCCATTTTGAAAACGCCCTCTAGCGAAAAAGTGCTGGGGGTAGCAAAAGTCTATCCTCACTTTTTGTTATGCCTGATGGTCTAGTACATGGCTGTGACTAGTAAACTTAGGGCACATCTCTTGCAACACGGGGACCCACCCAGCCAACGGACTAAATGTCAAGATAGCAGGTTATTCGTTAGAAAATTAGCCTTTGGTAGTCCACAAACTGAGGGGTTCCAGCTGCTGTATATTATTGCGCTGGATCTAGAATGCAATTGCCAGAGTCCCATACCGCAAGTAACGTTTTTGCTTTGGTGTTTATTGTACAGAGTATACACAAGTTCGAATGGGGGGGGGGGGGGCGTACTGCAGGTACATTAAGCTGCGAATTGCATTTTTTGACTTTCCCCACCAATCACGTGTGTTGCCTTCAATTGTCGCTACGACTCGGTATCGAAATTATCCAGTTGCATATCCGTCGGTAAATTTTCAGCATGTTGAAAAATTTTGTGACGACAAAATTATGTTGCGATTCCGTTCAGATTTCGTTGAAGACTACAACCCTCATTTCTTTGACGTCCTCCATGTCGTGCGAGGCCGTCTCTAGTCGTTTTTGAGGTCGTCCCAATTTCGTTGGTAGTTGTTGTCAACGACCATTGACGACAACACAAAACAAAATACAAAGTCGACTATTTATACACCCCCCCACCCACACACAGGCTTGATGGTCGGGGGCGCCAAGACTAGGTCCAATTTCGGTCGCTAGACTCGTTCCCTGCCGCATCCATTCGTCCCTTGCCGTTTGTGTTTCGCTGAAGGTCATGCCCACACGCGTCAGCGAATCTTGCTTTCATCTTTTTGCCGTCGCTTTGCCGCCGAATTTTAGCGCTTATCACGTCCGTCGCCTTTCGACGGGGAATGTTCCATTCAACTCAGATAGCCTTAGGCATTGTTGAGTGGAACATTCCATCTTTCAACTCATGAAAATGTTTCCAACACCTTTTCACTCATAAAAAATCTCAGTTGTTAGGCCTACTATCAAGCCTTTGACGCAGCTTGTATTATGTACTGGTAATAATAAATACAAGTTTACAAATAGATATTGAAAAACACAGGCACATCAAATCAGGGAACCAAGTAAGATACATTAGAGGTCAAGTCTGATTTAATTGTATAATAAACTATATTTCCATGTTTAGGCTGTGACTCAAAGGAGAACCAGGATAGAAATTCCAGCTGCGCATGGGCGGAACATGATTGGGGTTTACGATGAAAGTAGAAAATTGAACTACGGTCAGGTGTCTTTGTGCAGTATTCTAAGGATGTCGATAAAACTCTGGCGGAGAGGGTCATTCTTACAGAAGAGAGCTGGTAGTGTTAACCAAATTCCCAGCCCTACATCCTGGTGATATGAGGAAATTTAGACGCAGTAACATACCGGAATACATCACAGGGTGATTGCACGTTTCCTCAACGTGGAAGACGTCCTCACCCCGACGAAATGGCTGGATCAGATTTAGATGGAGACGAGTACTTCTTTGTTACATGGTTACAGAGCTAGCTAATATTCCCCAACCCCAACGAGATACCAATGGATTTTAATCAACTTCAAAGTAATTAACAAAGTCCATTAAAAACTAGCGACATGAGCCGGTATGTAGCTGAGTACATAAAATAATGACAAATGGGGCTTTGTAGCCCCAAATGCACATCATTGCCCAAGCCGAACGTATGGAATAGATCTGAAATGCTTGAAAAATAGCTGAAATACACGCAGAAGCAGTTGATTTCGCCAGAAACCGGCGGGATCCTGATCTCGGATCGTGATCATCGGCCTACACGTATCTGATTTCATGGGAAGAGTGAGGTGATAAATCCACATCAAATCCAAAAGAGTCCTTGGTGATCTTTTTACGGACAGTGTGTCAGATAGCCGTACATTTTCGAACAAAACACAACCCAGGACGATTAAGGTGGCGTCCTTGATAATGCGCTCATTTACAGCAAATGGGAAGATTTTGCTAAAGATGATGACAGAAAAATATCCTCGCCTCGCTACAACAAACAACTTGAGGATATACTTTTACAATACCGGTTTTTTTGTTGGAACGGCAGAAGTAGAAAGCGAAGCTTATGTCGGATGCATACGCAGATGAAACCAAAATTACCGAAAGGAACGAAATCTATGAAGCCAAAATTCTCATCAGGCTCAAATTAAAGGAAAGACACAAGAAAACGAGGCGTGATTTCTTTCACGAGTTTGGTGGATGGTGAGAGAAGAAAATCACGTTATACTGATAAGGTTGATGGCAAAGGCTTCTGCTTGTACTACGCAACATACCGTCAGAAGGAACCGTACCTATCTGAGTTGTCTTGGTATATAGTGGAGCCTCTTGTGTGAGATTCGCAAACGATCTATATCGTTAGGGGTCGTTGTCACAACTGATAGCACTCTACAAAGGCTGTCGTTTGAGGCTGAAGCGTAGAGAGAGTATGCGAGTGAGGTTATTTCTCCCAATAATTCATATTGTAACCAAGAAGGAAATCGCAAAAAGATCGTTGAGTGCTGCCAAGAGAATCCTTGGATCCAACCTGTTGTGGGAGTACTGTTGGTCTGGCGAACAAAGAGAGGTCTGGCCAAATTCATAACTATAACCAAGCTTCTATCTCTCTTGCTTAGAACTGCAATTAAAGCACAATACATAGAATCTATCACAACAACCGAAGGTATACATAGAAACCGGAACAATGATCACAGAGGAACGATTAAAGTTGCCTTTAGTGCTGTTGGAAGTTTATTAGTGAACTTCTTTTCATTTTGTGCAAAGTACGAAGCTGCTGAAGAAAATTGTAAGACTGATAAGCGGTTGTTTAAGGTTTACCTTCCAAAGAATAGTAGACAACGACTAAGAGAAGAAGCGGAAAGAGCGTATCACCAGATTACCTTGTTCAGCACATTACAGAGAATTGAAGAAATCAGTCACCAAGAAACTGAAATAAGCGAAAAAACAATGAAAGTATCTAGAGCAGTTTATGATGTGCACAAAGGAGTAACGCGGTTTTTAAAAGAAAGATATCCTAAAGTGAAAGTTTACTTTCGTCCTGTCAATGAAACTTCTTATACATCTGACGCTTATATTAGTATAAGAGGCCCAAGACCAGAAGTACACAATGTGCAAGATTTGATAGCAGAGTGGACTGAGGATATTCCAGTTGAATTTGAAGATATATTCTCAGATTCTGAGTCTGATTCAGAATACGAGGACAATTCATATGCATATCTGCAATAGTTTATTCGATGAAGACGTATAAACAGGAGTATCGCAAAAATGGTTTTACTTGATGCTATTTTAGCCCTCAGATTGCACAAGTCTGAAAGTCAAATTTATTAATATAAGCATGGACATAGGAGAGCAGGACCTACAACGCGAAAGCCACAAATTACCTAAATCAATTTTATACCCATTCATCTCGACAAAAGCCAGGCACTCGATGTGTATAGTTGTGCATACACCGTGACGACCTGTGATCTTATCTCTTTGCCGCGATCGATGCAGTGACAGCGGTGTTAAACTGTCCACAACACTTTCGGATGTTGTGACCCCGTGCTGTAGGAGTCTTTGGAACATGCGTAGTACACTCAGTTTCCATGGCTTCGTTGAAAGTTGATGCCACCAAATAAAGAAGAAATTCCTTCATTCCGCCGTTCCTTTGTAGAGTTACGACTGTAGAAAATAAGCTTGCATTTTGAGTGATATTGTGACCCGTAATTGTTAAACATCTTGTGAAAATGATTTGAAAATGTTCCGACCACTTTCGATTCTTAAGGCTTGGTTGTATGAAAGTTCAGTGTACCTTGCAACAAAATGTAATGTCTGAATTTGTGCCCAAGCGTGCTCCTTCATGTTATTTAGCTCAAATCCCAACAAATTGTAGAGGTTTTAACTTCCGGTTAACAATTAAGAAGTCGGTTAAAGGTGTTATGAAAGTTGAGAGTATCTTGTAACAAAATTTAATGTCTGAATTTGTGCCCAAGTGTGCCCTTCATGTAATTTTAGCTCAAAAACACACCAAATTGTTGTAGTTTTAACTTTCGGTAAATTTGTTGTTGTTGTGGCTGTTTGGTAGCCGACGTGTGGTTGGTATAAGAGAAGATATCAGTAGTTTCCCACAATGCATTGCTCCCAATTGAGGTTTTTGTACAGGTACTGATTTGAATCGTTAGAGATGAAACATGGCTAAATTAACAGTACTGATCACAAACTTGCATTTTAAGAATGTTTTGACTCTAACGATTCACATGACTACCTGTACAAAAATCTCCATTGGAAGCAATGCATTCTGGGAAGCTACTGATATCTTCTCTTGGTTGGTATCATGAGTGTGGCTAATATGAGATTCTGGCCCGAAATCATGCTCCAGGAGCAACTCATCTCATAGTGGCGCAATTCATGATAATGTGTGCGCTTATTCTGTTAAAGTATTTATTTGAGTATTACAACAAAACGACTTTCTGCCGGTGTGGCAGGAGAGCAGGAGATATAGTTCTCCGGACTCACAGTCCGCCTACAACGGTCAAGAATAGGGCACTATATTCAGTTGGCTCTTCACGCAACATTAGTTTTACGCTTTATTCCATTGTCGTTTATGGAGCCCGGACAATGATTCCTGCGGGGCCAGTCAATTAGGAGGTCACGCCAACATGCGTTATTTTCTTGTACACGAGAGGACAATACAATCGCTGTGTATCGCAAGCCATAAAGGCCATAACGTATTGCCGCAACGCGTTGCGACATTTAGGCAACGCGTAGAAAGTAGCAACGGGTTGCGGCGTCGGCCAATTAGAATGACGAATTTCTGTGACGTATTTAAAAAATGAGACCCACAACGCCTTGCAAAGTATCTAGCAACGCGTTGTGGAAACTCACAACGCGTTGCAAGCCTTCACAACGCGTTGCGAGCTTCACAACGCGTTGCGACCTTCACAACGCGTTGCGAAGGTTCACAAGCAATAAGGGTCATAACGTATTGCCGCAACGCGTTGTGAGAAAGTAGCAACGCGTTGCGACATTTCGGCAACGCGTTGCGGGTCTCGGCCAATCAAAATCATGAATTTCTGTGACGTATTTCAAAAAATACGTTATGACCCTTATGGCCTTCACAACGCGTTGCAAGCCTTCGCAACGCGTTGCGAGCTTCACAACGCGTTGTAAGCTTCACCACGCGTTGTGAAGGCAATAGGGGTCATAACGTATGGCCGCAACGCGTTGTGAAGGTTTGCAACGCGTTGTGAAGGTTGAAACGCGTTGTGAGATTTATATTTTTGAAATACGTCACAGAAATTCATGATTTTGATTGGCCGACACCAACGCGTTGTGACTTTCTCACAACGCGTTGCGGCAATACGTTATGACCCTTCAGCGTGTGGTCCTTCGCAACGCGTTGTGAAGCTTGCAACGCGTTGTGAAGCTCGCAACGCGTTGTGAAGGTTTGCAACGCGTTGCAAAGTATCTAGCTCTGGGTCTATTTTTTGAAATACGTCACAGAAATTCATGATTTTGATTGGCCTACACTGCAACGCGTTGCTACTTTCTCGCAACGCGTTGCGGCAATACGTTATGGCTTTTATGGCTTGCGATAGCTGTGACCTCAATAGCTGGTTGAAAACGCTCTAGAAAATGTCCTGATTTGAGGTCCAAAATACCTGAATTCATTATAAAATCATGTATTATTGTTACGGAATGTCAACTACATATCTAAGTTGATCTAAAATGACGTGAAAGGGTGTTTGGGGGTTAAAAACAACGAATTAAAAGCGACGATTTTTAAGTTTTGAAAAAGCGTGGTCTCTGAAGTTCTAGAAATCCCACAAAATTTTAAAGCATCCCAAATCATTAATTGAATTGTGTGCTACAAAAAAGTCTGTGTACGTGTTACTCTATCTCTTTTGCGAAAGCGAAGACCACGGAAAATGTAAAACCTTACATAAACTGGCATCAAGGAATTGAATTCGCATATGCTATAACGTGGGCCTAGCTTCCATCGATTTGAACTGCAGACGTGTGCAGGGAATGTGGACAATAGCAAGGTCGCTTGCCTATTGTATTTGTGAAAGCCCATGTAAAATGACCCTGTCCAACAATTTTTAGTGTGAACAATACTACTTGGGTGACCTGCCGACTAACTGAGGCCATATCTCCTTTTGCACCGGTGTAGAAGTAATTATGGTCCGGCGTACTCATAGTCCGGGACAAAGGTGAACAATAGGCCAATTGATTCAGTTTACTCCTTCACATACATTAGTTTCACGTTTATCCGTTATCATCTATGGAGCCCCCGGACTGTGGCCTCCCGCCGGACTATATCGGCTTTCACCCCGGCTCGGATGGCGTGCGTGGCATTTGTAGGCGACACCCTTGTACCCAAAGGTCCGTGGGATCAATTCCCATCTAGGCCAAATTTTATTCATTATTGTATTTTTAGAGTTTAAATGCGATGAAAACAATTCGGCAGTTGGCGACGTGAAGTAGAAAATAGTGTATAGCTGTCCTTATGAGATGATTCACGGTTATTGTCGCGGACCAATCCCACAAAACAACCTTGTACGTCACGACAACGTTCATGGTCGCTCGATTGTTATGTATAGTTTGCGCTATATAGACCGGCAGCCGAGAAGGTTTTGATCAAACGAACGAGATACAATATCTGAACTGGAAACTTCAAGAAAATTTATACCTTTTGCAAATATTATGTTTTGGCCGGAGACCCTCAGCTGCGTGTGGCCCCAGGAGAGGGTCCAAATGTTTGAACTGCTCTAATCTAATGAAATATAGAGCTCAAATTATTCCTTTGGTACCCGGATAAAAGTCAATGATGGTCACATGCGTTCAGTGCCTCCTTTCCAAGATATTTGGGAAAATAGGCTAAAGGTAATTTGTTTATTCAAGATAGGTCAACGTTTGCAATATCCAGATTTCTTTGTAAGAAATATAAAAAAAAAATATTTAATGATACTAATTCAAAATATGCTTTTTAATTTTGCATAGGGTTGGTTCCCTTTAATAGGGGAGGGTACAATGTCCCCATCCCTGTAGAGTCATACAGGGAACGTTGTACTCCTCCCATTATAACAAGAAGAAGATGCCGAAAGTGCAAAAGCATTTCATATTTGGAATTTGGAGGTTGAAGATGATAAAGGTTGGCTTGTCTCGTATTATGTTTGTGTACTTGTCTGTTTGGAAGTGGTTGTTGAAGTTTGGAGGTTATAGTGATGATAATCGTGCATGAATAGTGATGTTTGAAGAATATTGATATCGGTTATTTTAGTGTTTTGAGGAAATGAAGTAATTGTGTGGTATGAGACGGGGGTGAATTCCGTCGACTGAATGCAAGACCAACGTAAGTGCATTTTGACTAATTTTACAGGAAGAACATTCTTGTGTTTCTATTGGCTTCTAGCTGGTGTGTCTATAATTATAGCGGGCAATAGAATATGTATTTGTATGATATAAATGAAATACTTTCTCCTAGATAAGCGTAATTAAATATTATTTTACAAAAGAAGAGAACGTATGTGAAATCAATATTTTCTTGTTAATGCAAGACCAACGTAAGTGGCACTAACGTTGGAATTGCATTAAACATTTTTGTCAATTTCAGTACAAGACCAACGTAAGTGCTGCACTTACGTTGGTCTTGCACTGAAAAGGGTCAAAATGTTTAATGCAAGATCAACGTAATTAAAAAGTGCCACTTACGTTGGTCTTGCAAGAAACAAGACAGTGATGCAAAACAAGCGTAAGTGGCGTACGTTGCTCTTGCATTAAGCGAAAAAAGCGCATTGCACATGCGTTTTTTCTAATTAAAACTTTTTTTATTTATTACATATCTTCACACATAGTTTAAATTATGCGCGAATACCGCCTCTTTCAAAATTCATAAAAAACTCAGTTTCGCCAAAAATGTCATTTTTTGTGTTATATTGAGTTGATTGAGTCGTGATTGGAAATTTGAAGCCCAGATTATGTTACAGTAAGTAAAGTGTAGAACGATTGTGTTGTACAATGTTTGTAGTATATGAGATGGAAGGTGGTACTTTGCTCTGTAAATGGTACCAATTGCGTGTGGCGCCTTCGTGATAACTGAGGTGATGTGATGGTTCCATGTGAGTTTGTCATCGATGGTAATATCCAAGAATTTAGTGGTGTGACCTTGTGATGACCTTGAGATGTTAAGAAACAGCACAGAACCAACCGTTCGTGGTTGATATTTTTAAAGAGTGCATTAAGGGTTGGATCTGAAAGGAAGATATTTGGGTCATTGGCAAATATAATGAGTTTAATTGTATAATACAATTTGTATTAGAAATGTTTGTGATTTCATTCATGTAAATCCCGGGGGGCCACTCTACCTAAACCTGTTGTCATCCGCGAGCAGAAAAACGCGGGAAAGGGTAGGGTTTTCACACTGCGGCGCGGACCGCACGGGCCGCGAAAAGGGTCACAAACCAAGCAAAATGACTTAAAAGGGTATCATTTTCGCACTCATCAAGTCAGCGTTTAGGGTAGCCAATGGCGGATCCGGCAATGACACAAGTTTTACTTAGGTAGAAAAAAATCCTCTGTAATTCATGATATTTGCAAATTTTTTTGTGTTAAAGGAATCACAGAGACCAGATTCAGTGCAGGGCAGCGGCCGGGGCGGCGGGCCAGTCTTTGAGAAATGACGATTCCTTTTGTGATTGCCTGATCATCACTATTGTTCTACCTTTTTATGCATAAATCGGACAGCATGTGGGCCAACTCCATTGAATTTAAAGCGGGTCGTTATTAAGGGAAAATGGTACTTCTCAAAAAGACTTCAAACAAACAACAGATAGGCCTACACCAGTATTGCGCTATGGTCTTTTCCTCGTACAGAAATGATTCCAAACTTCACCGCGAAGACGGTCCGCTTCGTATCTGGCGGGCTGCCTTGTTTTCTTTTTTTTTTCATGCTATCGAGAAATGGACATGAAATGATATTATACTTTATTTGCATAAAAATGTCCAAAACTTGATTTAAAACATTTTTCTAAAATATTTTTGAAAATACTCCGAAGTGCTTTGGATTATTTTGGTGCTTAACCGGTTTCGGCAGTTTTCAAAGCGCGGAATTGGCAGGAAAAGCCGATTTATTTGGTGGCTGCAAATGCGGAAATCGGTGCCAAAAATGAGTGTCTTTAGCCCTTTATTAATGTCCCTGTTTTTTTAGTAGTAATTTTATGTGAACACCTATTCTCTATTCTTCCAATGGCCTAGACTATATACTTTGCGAGCAAATTGAAGAATTTCAGATTTTGGAAAATGTCCAGTGCCGCTTTAAGGTATGCTTTTTGGGTTTTATCCGGATAGGGTATCTGAATGAAGGAGATATCCCGCGTTTTAGGGTTCAGATCTGAAGTCCGGGCTTGAGCTGACCCCCACGGGATGTATGTACGTGCCCCCCCCCGGAATGTAAATGACGAAGAGTATGGACCCTGTGTATACTTTGAGAACTCCCACTGATATTTCCGAGGTGACTGTGTGAGTGAGCAAATCAGACTGAATGGGGTCTTTAAAACATCATTAGAAAATCCATCCAACAATTTGTTTTGCATAGGTCTCTATATCCCTATATGTTTCGCTATTTATTTACACCACCACAGAATTATGAAAGTCTTCAGGCGTGTTGGGACTTTTACTTGAAACTAATTTCTAACTTGGCTACACGGTAAATAGCCTGAGTTTTCCTGTTATCCAGCAAAGTTGTAATCCTTTTAATAATTGCCTATTGTAAAAATGATTATCAGCCTGGTATTAATGGAACTCAAGTTCTGTACATATTCCGACAGAATTTAGAGTGGCGTCTTCATATTTGATATGATTCGTTTCTGGAATTGCTCCGCTATGGGTAAAAATAAGATCAACACATGCATGATTTTTCATATAAACTTCATAGCTAGTAAAGGCACCACACCATTTGAAAAGCCATATCTGTCCTCCTGTGTGTTTCTTCTTTTAGCCTTTTGAGGATTTTCTCAAGTCGTAATCTCAGGGTAATAGAACAATCGATTCATTCATCAGCACATTGGAAGTGATTGTAGTATATCGGATAGATAGCCCTACTCCATTTCTTTAATTTGCTGCAAAGATAATTCCAATCGGTAAAATCGGCCGAAGGTAAGGTCGTTTGAATCAAGTAGTCAGGACCTTTTCCCCCTTCCATCCACGGATTCCAATTGAATGGACGGCGGCCCAACTAAGCAATGACTTGTCCCAAAGTGATAAGGGTATGTCTATGTTTAGGTCAAATAAAGTGGTATCTTAAAAGTTTAAAAGCCAGTGATAATGGTAATTTTATTTGAAGGCCTTTTTTTCTTTTTTTTCCACTATGTGGCAATCTTTTGACACAATATTTTTGTCCTACAAATATAGACCAATACTTTAAACCTCAAAGTTGTGTAACCGATGTCTCTTCCTTCATATGGTATGATCATTCAACTCCTCAAAACACTGTTCAAGTTAATTTATTTTTCAAATGATACGTGCAAACGTTTAGAGGGCATAGTTGGTAAATTGTGACTGAATTTGTGGGTTAAATATCCTGCATCAGTAAATGTCCGATTTTCTTCTTGGAAACTGATTTGCTTTCGCTGAACGCCGTTCATTTCAATGTCGACAACCCGTGTACAGGGTGAAAACCGGACTACGTGATTCAAACGACTGTAGCTCGGTCTATTCCTAACAGATGTGAATGATCCTTGCAGGCAAATTGAACTTTAATTGAACTTTAGCTTTCAGTGTTACCAGATGTGTTAAGATATATAATTACATAAAAATTCAAAATGGCGGACACAATCAGTTTTTTACTTCACCCTGTATAAAGAATGAGCGGTTGTGCTTATGACAATGCATGCCAGTTTTTTTTAATAATCCATTCTTTTTATTAACTACAGTTCATAACTTCCGATCCTCATATAATTTGCTTTCCCTTAAAAAAATCGTTGGCGGTGAGTGATAAAGTCGTAACCGACATTTTGGGTAAAAACATGTAAAACCACAACATTTTAAGCTATAGTATCAGTCTCTCAAAGCCAAAGTATAAACATTTTATTACAGTAGAAAAGATTAAAAAAACATTAGAAAAACAGAGAACAGTGTGCTTTAGAAGCACGAATAATCATGCGTGATCACTTCCACTCACGTGACCTTTGACCCAATCTGTTTCCACACCCTATAGGTATTCAGCTCTTCTGACCAAGTCTGGTAATTAAGAGCAGTGTGCTACGTGTCCATAAGGGATTTTGTTTTCAGATTTTCA
This sequence comes from Ophioderma brevispina, assembly GCA_023653785.1. Classification (NCBI taxonomy): domain Eukaryota; kingdom Metazoa; phylum Echinodermata; class Ophiuroidea; order Amphilepidida; family Ophiodermatidae; genus Ophioderma; species Ophioderma brevispina. Next base: position 13,030 of record JAMKCH010010596.1, read on the forward strand.
AAGAATGCCCACTTAATCGTCCTACGTGACCTTTGACCGTAACCTGTATAACCAATACGTGACCTTGGGTTATTGGTTATTCTGACCTAATTCTGGTGATCATTGCAATTGATTTGTGGCAGCAAGTAGAATTTTATAGTTTAAAAAATAATGCCCCTTGATAGAAGGCAATTTAAGTCTTATTTTTGGGCCAAATTTACCCTTTGACGCCCCTTCATGACCTCGAATCCCGATATTAAAAACCTCATGTCACCAGGAAAACTGCCATTGTTACGTGCAACCAAAAAAATCTACTAGGCTTGTTCTTGGAGATAAAAATTCTTTAAGCTCAAACGAAATGACTGTAAATGACCTTTGACCCCCAAAATAAAAATACTTGCATACACTTGGGTACACTGATGTGTATCTGAGGTTATGGGTCACTCTACTGTGTTTACATTTTGAGATAAAAAAGGGTTTGACCGGAAGTTCACCCTTAATGACCTTTGACCCCATGTCGAGCACAACATTTGTAAGGGTCTTAAGCTTCTTCATAATGTTATGATTCCACGTGACCATGCAAGGTTGCAATATAGCAGATACGATTTTTGAAGATTTTTCCCATTAAGACCGGAAGTTCCCCCTTAATGAACCCAAATTGACCCTCTCGGACCCATAACCTTTGTGACGGGTACCACTGCTCATATGCAGGAGTCACGTTTCCATGCAAATGCAACTGTAGGAGGAGATACAGTGTAAAGAATCACACTTTTGACCACTGGTCACCCCTAGATGTCCCCGACTGGGGTCAAAGTCATGGACACAGATTGGGCTAAGTGAACGGTCATTGGTGTCAATAAGGGTCAAAAATCTGCGCAAACATGACTATATATAGCCGTTGAAGTAGGTCCAAAGAAGAAAGAATTAGACCTGGAACAGATCTAATTTAGAAGACTGTCGTATTGGGAAATGGATGGTGATCCCCTTAATGCCCCATTGAGGTGACTTGACCTTGACCCCTGTAACGTTTCACCAATATGTCACAAATGTCATTAAATGTATTTTTTACGTTACGGTGTGTAACAACTTTACAAGATCACTATTATGAGTTTGAACTCAATCCAAGCATGTCGGGAATTGACCTTTTTCACCCTATAACGTGACACCTGGGTCACGGATGTGGTCATCTGTACTTGTTCTGTATTTATTAGCCACGAGATTATCCTGACAATGTCAGTTCAATCGCGGCGCTTGTTTGTAGATTTTGGACCTTGAACTTTGGGGTCGGGACTATCCTAGACCTCTTTTACCATTAAAACCACTAACGTTACACCATCACTGCAGCAATAACGAGTTTATGTGTCTTCTATAGGCTGAGATAAATCCAATTTGTCTTATTTTCAGCATTTTTTTGGCAAAATTGACCTTTTGACCACCCCTTAAGACTTTGATCCAAGGTAAAAAAAAACCCTCGTGTACACACAAAAAAAAAAAAAAAGCATTGTTCCAATGCAAATAAAAAAATTCATACTATCTTAGTTCTGGAGATAAAAAAACATCTTGACATTATTTACCTTAAAACGGCAATGACCTTAAATAATGACCTTTGACCCCAAAATGAAATACCTTGCATATATAATTAAACATTAATGCATATCTGAAAGTTAATTCACTGTATATGTTTGAGTTTTGAGATAAACATTTTTTGAATATTTGGAATATTTTTGGTTTTTGACACCGGAAGTTCCCCCTTATTGAACTTGACCCCCATTCCGAGCACAACGTTTTGTGAAGGGTCTTAAGCGGCTTCATATGTATGAGTCAAGTGACCATGCAACGTTGCATTAGTAGAAGCTATTTTTTGAAGTTTTTTTGAAAATTTTTCACATTAGACCGGAAGTGCCCCCTTAATGACCCCAGACTTACCTCTCGACCGCATACCTTTTTTGAATGGTCTCAAGCTACTTCATGCATGAGTCACGTTACTATGCAATGTAAACTGTAAATGAGTCGAGAATACAGTTAAACAAATAACATTGTTGACCCCGGTGACCCCTATATGACCCTGACCCCGACGGGGTCAAAGTCTATGTCATTGAATGGGTGACCCAGCGGTCATATGGTGCAAGCTGGTCAGACTACGTCAACCATGACAAACTAAATCTCATTTGAAATGTTGCCCTGACGTGTTGCCAGAAAAAAGAAAGAAACTAGACTTGGTGCTCTTTGGAAGAGCACGTATAAGTTAGGCTGGGAAGAATAACCCTAGATTACCCCATATTGACCTCTCTACTCTCAACTCTACCCATACTTTTGTAAATTTCCTCAAGTCAATTAATGCATAAGTCACACGGTCATGTTACATCTGTAGGAGTGGTGATTTGAAATGTAACATAATTTGAAGTATTTTTGAACCTTTGACCCCTAAACCTGGGTCAAGTGATAGTCATAATTGACATTTATTGACCTCCTCATCAAGATCTATAAGATGGGCTAAACAGATTTTCTATTTGACCTAATTTACATATTACACACGAGTAAATATGTTTGACCCCTGTGACCTCACTGACCCCATATTGACCTCTTCACACCCATAACTTTTGTAAAGGGTCTCAAGCTAATTCATATGCGGACTCACACGATCAGGTTGCTGAATCTGTAGGAGGAGTAGCGCTTTTAGTGTACGTAATTTGAGTATTTTGACCTTTACCCCCTAACCCATGGGTCAAGTGCTGAGGTCTGAGTACCTTTTTTTTTTTTTTTTTGTTTTGACTCAAATCAAGTCCTATGAGATGAGCTAAACAGATTTTTCATTTGACCTTGTTTTAATTTTACACACAGGACTTATGTGTGACCCCTTTACATAGATGACCCCATATTGACCTCTTGACCCATAACGTTTGTAAAGATTCTCAAGCTAATTCATATACATGACGCACACCTATACGGAGGGGGGCACCATCAGGTTACTTAATCTTAGAGGGGTAGTGAGTTGAATGTAACATAAGTTGAAGTATTTTACCTTTGACCCTTAAACCTTGGGTCAAGTGGTGAAGTCATAATTGACTTTTATTACCTCCTCATTATGTCCTATGAGATGACTAACCAGATTTTCTATTTGAACCTTGTTTTAAATTTTACACACAGTAAATACTGTTTGGACGCCCCTGTGACCTCGATGACCCCGTGTGACCTCAATGACCCTAACCTTTTGTACTAGGGTCCGCCAAGCAATTCATTGCAGTGACTCACACGATCAAGGTTACTTAATCTGTAGGAGGCGCAGTGATTTGAAAAGTGTACCGTAATGTGAAGTATTTTGACCTTTGACCCCTAACCATGGGTCCAGGATGAAGTCATGATTGACTTTTATTGACCTCGATCATCAGTCCTATGAGATGGGCTAAACAGATTTTCTATTTGACCTGTTTAAATTTTAACATACCACAGTACCATAACTTTGACCCTGGGCCCCCTACGTGACCGTTGACCTCAACAAGCATAACTTTTGAACCGTCAACAACCCTTGCTTCTGACCAATTGTGGTTAATATCCGATCATTATGTGGAAGAGAGAGCCCATTGTCAGAAAAAGAAAAACTAGATCTGTCTACAGATCTGACCACAGTCCGAGGAGTACTCAGACCGGAACTTGTAGAAGTATTCATTTGGTAGTAAAATTCAGGTCTTGGACTCCTGTGACCCCCAAATCCTTTGAATCAAATTTCATTAAGTAACTTTGTAGGGGATGCAAAACTACCGCACATCATGAGCCACATAGTCAAATTTTGTAATCTGTAGACGGAAATATTGATTTTGAAGTGTACCGTAATTTGAAGTAATTTTGACCTTTGACCTCTAAAACCATGGGTCAGGTGATTGGGTCATGATGCCTTTTATTGACCTCTCATCAAGTACTACCGGATGGGCTAAAAGATTTTCCTATTTCCATTGTTTTAAATTTTACACACAGTAAAGGACTTTGACCTTAGTGCCCCCAGATGACCTTTGATTAAAATTAATTAAGTAACATTTGTAAGGGGTGTCAAACTACAAACCACATACATGAGTCCCGAGATCATAACTATGTAATCTGTAGAAGACGTAGTGATTTGAAGTGTAACGTAATTTAGTCTTTGACCTTTGACCCCTTAACCATTTGGTCTTGTGATGGGGTCATTATGGATTGTATTGACCTTCATCAGTACCACAGATGGATAAAAAATTTTCTATTGTACCTTGTTTTAAATTTTACACACAGTAAAGGTCTTGACCTTAGTGACCGCAGATGACCTTATCAAAATTTCATTAAGTACTTTTGTGGGGATGTCAAGCTGCAACCACATACATGAGTCACGTGTTCATACTCATGTAATCTGTGAAAGGAGTATGTTGATTTGAATTGTAACGTCATTTTGATGTATTTGACCTTGACCTCTCAATCATGTGTCATATGACAAAGTCCTATTTGATTTTTTGTAGTGTTGATCAGTACTACAATATGACAGCATTAGTTTTGATATTGGAGCTTAATTCTAGATTTTTGCAAGGTTAACGTTGTTGACCCCCTGTGACCCTATCGTGACCTTTGACACCAATCTGGTCAGGTCAAAAGTTTTCTGTGCAATATACTTGTTCTTGTGACCAGTTTTTGTCAATATGACATGTTGTTAATGCCTGAGATATAGCATTTGAAGAAAGAAGAAGAAAGAAAGAAAGAAGAAACCGTACAGAGAAAACCCTCGAGTTCCTCGACTGTGTAAGAAAGACACCGTAGAACAGAGTAAGTTAGGCGATACCCGCCTAACTTAACTACACCTGGGAACAGATCTAATTACAAGACGCGTATTGGGAAGGCTTGTGATCCCCTTACGACCCTTGCTGTGATTTGACCTTTGACCCCTGTAAACTTCACCAATATGTCACAAATGTCATTAAATGTATTTACGTGTTAACAACTTTACAAGGATCAATATTTATTGAGTTTCAGTCAAACTCAATCCAAGCATGTCAGTGAATTGACCTTTTCCCCCCTATACGGACCCTGGTCACGGATGGGTCACTGTACTTGTTCTGTATTTATGATGCCACGAGGATTAATCCCTGACAAATACAGTTCAATCGGAGCTTGTTTGGTAGAATTTGACCTTTGACCTTGAACTTTGAACTTGGGGTCGAGACTATCATAGACCTTTTTTACCACTAATGTTACATCACTCTGCAGCAAAACGGCCTTTGTCTGTCTTCTATAGGCTGAGATAAATCAATTTGGTCTTTTTTTTGGGGGCCAAATTGACCTTTTGACCCCCTTAATGACCTGTGAATCCCGTTAAAAACCACTTGTACCAAACAAAAATGCATATCCCAATGCAAATAAAAATATTATATGTTTTGTTGTTTTGTTTATTTGGTTTAAAATTCTTGACTTTATTTACCTTAAAACCGAAAAGGACCTTAAATGACCTTTGAACCTCCAAAATAAAAATACCTTTCATACACCAGGTAACATGAATCGATCTGAAGTATAAGTTATGTACTATGTTTTGAGTTTTGAATAAAAATTAATATTTGGACATAGTTTTTGGTTTTTGACTAGAGTTCCCCCTTAATGACCTTTGACTTGACCCCCAGCCGAGCACAACGTTTGTGAGGGGTCTTAAGCGGTTCATATGTATGAGTCACTGACCATGCCACGTTGCATATACCCAGATAGCTATTTTTGGAAGATTTTTTTAAGATTTTTCACATTAAGACCGGAAGTGCCCCCTTAATGACCCCAGCTGCTTCCACATCATGAGTCACGTTTACCATGTCAATGTAAACTCTAGGAGGAGATACAGTTTTAAAAAAAAAGAATCAAAAACATCACACTTTTGACCCCTAGATGACCCCACACAGGGGTCAAAGTCATATGACTAAATGGGAAAACTCAGTGGTCATTTGGTTTGCAAGGGTTAGAATACGTAAAATCATGTCTGAGCTAGACTCAATAATTGACGTGTTGCCGGAAATAGAAAGAAAAAAGAATGGGAAAAGAAAAAAGAAGAAAGAACCCATCAAACAGAACGACGGCCTGAAGGCCGTCTTGTAAGACCCATCAAAACAGAACAAGACGGCCCTGAAGGCCGTCTTGTAAGAACGAGAAATTGCGCCCTCATCGAGGGCACGAGGTAATTTTTTTGTAGGCGTAATCCATGTCCCGGTTAATCATAGCCATTGATTAGAGCAGAAAGAATAACTACAAGGGAGCTTATTCCCACCCAATGTGACATGTTGACACAACCAATGGAATTTATTACAACCAACTTGAATGACGATTCTAAATTTGGGATTTTCCATGTGCCACTGGCTGGCCTGTGCTAAAAATCCTGTTATAGTCGCAGTGGTGCATTTACGATATCAATACAGGATGACCTTTACCCCAAACAGAGCACACCCCATACACACTAGACATAGCTCATTCACATTTACAAGATCAAGTTTATTGCATGAATGAAATTTTTGCACAAGAAAGGTTTTAAAATTTAGACAGTTTTGACGGTTTTTGAACTTGACCCAAACCATAAGTCCTATGAAAAGGCATCATTTACATTTTTTCATTTTTCATCACGCTCTACACGATTGATACATTTAGATTTGCGAGTTGCACCCGGTTTTTCATTTTTTAAACAGGTAAATGTTATTGACCCCTGTGACCTCAGGATGACCTTTGACCCCACAAAGAGCACCACACACAATAGACTTATATAAAGCTCATTTATATGACCTAGAGCATGAGAGGATTGCATGCAATTTTGTTAGAAATAGATAGGTTTTGAAAAATTGACAATTTCGACATTTTGACCTTTGACCCCAAAACTTAGGTCGTGATAAGGTCACCACTAAGACTTTTTCTCTTTCATCATGGTCTACTTGATACATTAAAGTCTGACTCAAAAATTTCGAAATTTTAAATTTTTTACATCACTGAAGGTTTTTGCTCTTTGTGGCCTAGGTGAGCTTTGAATCCCAAAAAAATCACACGCTTTTAGTTTGTATCAAGGTCATTACTCGGAGCGATTTTGGTTATTAGAGGGGCAAAGCGTTACGGAGGAGTTACGGTTGTAAGAAAGAGAAGAAAGAAAGAAGAGAAACAGCAAGAAAACAATAAGTTAGACGAAACGCCTAACTTACAAGAAAGAAGAATCGAGAGAGCAGTTATATCATGCGGCTGCACCGAATGATATAACAAAAGAAATTGAAACACAAGATGGCCAGTTTCCTGCAAACTGACAAATGACGGACTTGGTTGCACTCACATGACGCTCATGACGAAATGGTTTGCTCTTTCATATTAAAAACTTAGGTCGCTCTCTCGGTCTACTTCTTTAAAAGTCATGCATCAGTCCTTCTTTAAATAAAGTATCGTTGCTCTTCGGTCAATCTGTTAGTATAGTTAATGCTTGTTTATATTCAGTTCAATTTCTTTCACCATCATAAATAATAAAAAAATTCGAACCGGCGACCTCTGGATTGTCGAGAGCAGTGCTCTTCCAACTGAGCTATTAGGCCCTTGTGTGGCGGGGATTCCCCTATGCCAGCCAACATCTGTACTCTGAATCAGCTAACAGTATTAATATGTACTGCCGGTGTCATATTTTAGGAGCGTCGGTCGTTTGTAGTGTCCGTCGGACGCTTAAGGGTTAAATCTGAGAGTCTGACGGATACTAAGTTCTGGGTTTCAGTGTCCTAGGACCTCTGGTTTTAAAATGGAGATCCCATAGGACTGTTGGTTATAAGTAGTTTTTTGTCCGCCGGACACTACGGTAAATTTCATAGTCTCGTCGGACACCACGGTTAAATCTGAGAGTCTGACGGATAGCTAAGTTCGTGTTTCATTTGCCTAGGACCTCTGGTTTTAAAAATGGAGTAAAAAAATCCCCATAGGACTGTTGTTATAAGTCGTTTTTTGTCCGCCGGACACTACGGTTAAAGTGTCAGAGTCCGTCGGACACCAAGGTTAAAATCTGGAGAGTCCGACGGATACCATGTATGTATCATTGGTCTAGGAACTCCTGTTTTAAGTGTAGAACGTCCGCATAGGACTGTTTATAATTTGTGTTTTGTCCGTCGGACTTTAATTTTAAATGCTGAGAGTCCGACGGATGCCGAGGAATATATTTCATTGTCCTGGGACTCTTGGTTTTAAAATGGAGCGTCCATAGGACTGTGGTGTAATGTTGTTTTTGTCCGTCGGACACTAAGTTTAAGTGTGAGAGTCCGCGGCACTAATTTGAACGTTTCATTGTCCTGGGTCCTCCTGGTTTTAAAATGGAGCGTCCTCATATGACTGTGTGTAATACGTTTTTTTGGTCCGTCGGACCTAAGTTTAGTCTGAGAAGTCCGAACGGACACTAATTTCAACGTTTCATTGTCCTAGTCTCCTGGTTTGTAAAATGGAGGCGGCTCATAGGACTGTGTGTGTGTAATAAGCGGTTTTTGTCCTTTGGACACTAAGTTGTAAGTCTGAGAGTCCTACGGACACTAAGTTCCACGTTTCATTGTCCTAGGACTCCTGGTTATAAAATGGAGCGTTCCAAGCTTTGTCCGTGTAACTGTTTTTTGTCCGTTCGGACACTAAGGTTAAGTGTAATAAATGGGTTTAAAAAAATCAATTGAAGCAAGTAACATATACCTTATTCCATTCTTCTGTGAATCCTGCAGTTCTCAGCACTGCCCTCCCTCAAGTCTTTGCTTCCGGTATCCGGGGCAAATGCGATGCCTAACAAATCAGTATCAGGTCCCTATAACATCATGATTACAGGTGCCAACGACTGCTAAAGTCTCATCATCTGCCTAAACCTTGATTCAAGTCTTGATTGAAGTCTCTCGATGCATATTTGTATTACCACAAAAAGGAGATTCCTGAGCCCATCCTCCTGACATTTAAGGTAATGTAATTCAATTCTAAACATACATTAAAATTAACAGTCATTAACACATAGATCTATACTGTAAAAATAACCGTGCCTTTTACAATAAAATACTGTACAAGGTACGCATTAATGTAATGTTGTAAATAGAGCAAATACTGCAGATGTGTTCAATTTTCATGCTTATGTTGAAATTTAAAGGTGGAACTTTAAATCGAATTCTAATGAGTAACAACATATTATACACTATTATGAATTTCAATTATATGATTAAGTACTTAAATTTACAGGACAAAAATACTGCAAATTTTACAGGTAAATCCTGGCATCCATTCTGCAAACACAACCCGGTAAAATACAGCTTTTACAGGATTGCATTCAAATTTATTGTATATTTTACAGTTTGGTGTAATGTATATTACAATAAACTGTAATTTTTACAGTACATGCACCGTAAAAAAATTGTCGATATGTCTACTAAGTCAGTGATTTTTTTTCCACACATTCGACTTTTGGAAAGTGTCTTTATTTTCTATTTTAGAGCTTGTTCATCCTAACTGGTTGTATACCCATACTCTCTCAGATTTGAATTCCATAATGGGTGAAGGGTAGTTTATTGTGTCGTCTGCCGTAAGGCATAACGACACATAGGATCACTTTGTCCACTGTTGTTGTCGTCTCTTGATGTTGACTGTTGATGATATTGTCTGTTAATGATGTTGTCTGTTGCAAAAAGGGTTGCCTGTAATATCTGCATACTTCGATTGATTTCAACCAAAATTGAGTCACAGGTGCAACATGTGATCCCTCATTTGTAGATGAGGTCAAAGTTCACATACTAAGGTTAAAGGTCACGTGCGGTCAAGTTGTAACATAGGTTTATGGATATTACACGGAGACCATCATTTATGAGGTCAAAGGTCACACGTCAAGCTGGAAGGTCATATGAGGCCTATCATTTACAAACCGCGACCGCAGACGATACTAGCGGTCCGAAGACCGCGATGTACTTTTTTTCCTTTGGTAATTTTCCATCATCGTAGCTGATTTTTTTTTAAAATATTTAATTCTAGTAACTTAGTTACTTGTATACGATTTAATTGTCTATTTTGTAACTCAATCAGCCATATATCCTCTGGTCCGAGATAGTCTGAACTCATAAGCCTTTCTTGGAGATTGGACAAATTGCCTGGGTCAGCATATTTCTCGCCTACCCCCTGAATGACTGTTGTCCGTTGTGAACTAAATTGTGTACAATTTTTAATTATTTTAGTATTTGTCTTTGTTGTATACTTCATTTTGCAAACATGTGTGTTTTTCGTTTGTACATTACAATTTTATCCATTGTATTTGTATTTGTCGTTTGATAATGATATAATTGCTCCTATTTTCTATGTAAAGTGCCTAGATTCATCTGCATTATTATTTTTATTATTGTTATTATTATTATTATTGATTCGTCGGACTTCCATATTTAAACCTTGGTGTCCGACGGACTCTTAGTTTTAAATCTTGGTGTCCAACGGACTTTCACACTTAAATCTTAGTGGTCCGACGGACAAAAACAGTTTACCAGACACAGTCCTATGGGATGCCCATTTTAAAACGCAGGATCCTAGGACAATGAACCGTTGAACTTAGTGTCCGTCGGTCTCTCAGATTTAAACCTTAATGTCCGAACGACAAAAACAATTTAATCACACACAGTCCTATGGGACGCTCCATTTTAAAACCAGGAGTCCTAGGACAATGAAACGTTGAACTTAGTATCCGTCGGACTCTCAGACTTAAACCTTAGTGTCCGACGGACAAAAAGAACTTATCACACACAGTCCTATGGGACGTTCCATTTTAAAACCAGGAGTCCTAGGACAATTAAACGTTGAACTTAGGGTCCTTCGGACTCTCAGACTTAAACCTTAGTGTCCGACGGACAAAGGGAACTTATCACACAGAGTCCTATGGGACGCTCCATTTTAAAACCAGGAGTCCTAGGACAATGAAACGTTGAAGTTAGTGTCCGGCGATCTCAGACTTTAACCTTAGTGTCCGACGGACAAAACAACTTATCACACAAGTATTCGGAAATTGCTTGCTTATATGATTTTACACCCATTATCATTGTACATAAATTGTAATTTGAGAAACGTCTTGAGCTAATTTGTGAACTTGGGTTGACATTATAGTCTGATAGTCTATAACGAAGACTGTGTTACTTTGTTCAATATATCATATAAAACTATTGAGTTTTCTCCCCGTTTGTGACCTTTGACCCATGTATGTGACCTTTGACCTCAGATTTGTTCTGTTCTCAGGTCAGCTGTCCGTTTGACCAAATGTGGTGGTCATAGTGCATTTCTACGTAAATTGACCTCTAAGTGACCTTTGACTTTTTTGGGTCACTCTGAAACTCTGCAAAGAAAGGTCAGATAGTCCTCCTTACCTTCATGTAAAATATCAGCCCCCTATGTCAAAGCATAACGAAACGCAGAGCCGTACAGACAGACTCGCAGACAGACAGATCTCATTTTCAGTAGTATAGATATTACATTATATAGTGTGCTTTGACAGTTTGGGCAGGTATTTTGGAAAAAGTACCCCATTCCAAGAAAAGCGACTTTGAGAATATAACACAAAGGTTTATTTCCATATGATATAATTAAGTGCATGAAAATGAAAAATGAAAACTGGCCAAATCACATTGGTACAAAGTAACATCAGGAATAACGATGCCATTTTACAGACGCATAAGTGAAAGGGCATATTCCCCCAGATCATGTGTTGAGAGCCGCTTTCACTATTTTCGTTTGTTTCAAAAGGTGGGGAGACAGCCTTATGAGACTGTTTATCTTGCAATATTTTAAATATTTACTTCAAATGTACCAGCTATTATGGAAAATATTCCATTTTTTTGAGGATTTTGACGTCCATTTTGAAAACCAAAGGACCCAAGCCATAAGAAATGACATTGGGAATTTCAAACCAAGTTGAAATCTATCCCTTATGATGTCAATAAGCGCTTAATAAACTTCAGAGGCAGCCTGACCTGACTTTCAAAATTAAAAACATAATGGCGACCATAAAAAAATATTTAAAGTGCATATTTGTCTTTTTTAATTCGTGGCCAAAAGTCGGCAAACTGTTGAAAAAAACCTGCCAAGTTTTTTACCTACAAAAAGTAAAAAATAACACTGTCTGCTGTACCAATAATTCAAATGTGCATATTTGTATGACACACAAGGTTTTTAGAATAATTTGAAGGTGTTGACTAAATAAAAAAAGTTTACCAAGCTCAATCGGAGTTTGTCTCAAATGTGATATGTGCACTCCACATGTGTAAAAAAAATACTGCAAGTAAACTTTCGGTTCATCCCCCTGGCAAGACGGCATTCTGGAATGTGACCTCAGTTGACCTTTGACCTCGATCCATGACCTTTGACCCTCATTCCACGATAGGAAGAAACCCCTATTGCACCTTAACCCCATTCTGGTGTAAAATCTGACTTAAACTTTTCGAAGGAGACGTGAAAAACGAAAACCTCACCTCACCTAAAAAAGCATCCTTTTTATCACATGTAACCACAATGAGTATTACCTGAACCCTTTATGCAATTATGAATCCTATATCAATAACAAAAAGGATACCATAAAAATAAAGATTGTAATATTTTTACCTTAAAAAATATAAAAAATAATAATTTCTCCTTTTTCACTTGTCAAAGACAGCTCATTTTGATAGCCAGGTTTAAAATGCAATGTAATTTCATAATGACACTTAATGATAAAAGTAATGAATTATATAATTAGAAAATCATAAAGAAATTAAGAATCAAATATCTAAACATCACGGGTAAAAAACAATATTACACGAATTTTGCAAACGCACATTGAAGTGAAAGTAGCGCCATGATGGGGAATCGAACCCGTGCTTAATCATACCGTAAATAACACAATACACAGCTATTCTACACTCTACTTACTTTGTAGTCTGAATGCTGACCACTCTACCACACAGGACTACCAATGAGCTATTCAGCCCTTGTGTTGGCGGTTGATACCCTAATTGCTAGCCATCCTCTTTACTCTGAATCAGCTCACAGTATTAATTCTTACTGCCGGATCAATTTGATGCACTCCCATGAAATTTTAAGTAAACTTAAAACAGTAGATGGGAACGGCGTTTGTATATTTTCTGGATCATAATTTGAGCACGCCGATTGAAGAACCATTATAAACTAAACCGAGAGTAAATATGATGGCTGGCAATTAGGGGGATCAACCGCCAACAGAAGCATCATTCATAGTCCACCGTATTGAATTCCGAAAATCCCACATTCCTCAAATCGATAATATTGGTCGAATTACAACGACTGATTGATATATCTCATAGGTTTTTCTCAGAGACATGACTGGTAAAATTAACTAGTCGATTAATGTCTTTACAAGTTTACATCGAGTGTTTTTGCATTGGTTAACACCCAGCATCTGGATCGACCTTAGCGTAGCCTGGGATTTTCCGCTAACTTCAGCATGGGCTAAATATCTCTGAGGTTTTTCGATCTTTTGAAAGATAGGACCGGGTTCCGGCAAGATTTTCTTTAGTCTGAATGGGATACGATTATGGACCAGTTCTGATGTATGATAGAATGCAGAGGCAGCAAATCGTGGTGAATGTAGTTAAGGCCATGTGTCTGAACTCGCACCCAAAAGGTGGGCTTGTTTACGTTTTACCAATTCGACTTAACCTAAAGCTAATAATGCACTCAAGAGCCCTGTAATTGGGAATACTCTAGCATTTTTTAATGATGACACCGTAACTAAAAGAATTCATGATGGGGCAGGGTGGGGAGGCGGGGGAAGCGGAGGCGGGGGAAGCGGTACACACAAACTCTAGGGAAGTTAACATTTTTCAGTGTGTTTTATCTGCATTCACTTCTTCTGCAAAGGCCTAAATTGGATTTGTTCTATTCAGGCATCCTAAATCATGTAATATGAATAGGGCCACATGAATAATTAATAATTGACAAACATTTGAATTACAGTTCTTAAAGTAACGAGTTCACGCATAATGTGATTGATCATAATGCCAGCAATACTGCGTCAGTGGTCTTGCCTATGTTTAAAACTAGTAAATAAAGGCAGTTATTCCCAAGGACTGACTGCAGATTTTGGAAAATTAAAACTTGTTCAGAGAGGAGCCACTTTACTTGACCAATGATGGGACTACCTAGACATGTGTTCAATTGCCAGTAATGACATTGTATGAAAATCCACATTCAGGGATTAGTCCAGGTATACACTTATATGTGTTGTTTCAGTTGTTTTCAAAAGATATGAATAGTACCATTTCAGTAAATTATATTCTTTAAACAGCTGTGAATGTAAGCAATTTCTTGGCTGATTGCCCAGGTTCATGCCACAATTAACCCAGGTAGTACGCGATGCGTATGACGTTTTTAGTTTTTGAAGCACTCGCGTCATACTGCGTTTGGCTTTTGGTTTTAACGTTCGCGCACACCTGCCACAGTTGCGTCTCGTTGCGATGATTGCTTGAGTCAATGGGTTGTTCGAGTGTTGTTACTGGGTGGTGACAGTCCTTCTTGTTTGTAGTTAAGCCGAAAGTATCGCGAAATTGGGTTAAAGATGACCTTAATGTTGAAGCCGATTAAGATCAAGAATAAAGGCTATGATTTGGCGGAACCGGTACTCTCTTTACGACGAATTGCGCCCGGCGACACCATTATTTCTGCGGAAGAACTCGGCCTCCGGCCTCGTTCTTGCACTTATAATAATGGTTATCCCCATTAAATTCGGGGCCGTAAAGAGGGTACTGTTACCCAAAAATCATACCTGGAGTGAATGATAAGGGAGAAATGGAACTTCAATGACTTCTCCAGGTGGTGGTATTTATATTTTTCGTCCAATTTCAATACACAAAGTTATTAAACGTTTGCTTTAAGGTAGCGTATTTGTGAACAGGCATAACCCCACACAGTTATACCTTTCTGGAAGGAAATTGATGAGAAATTCAATTCTGCAGAGAAATAAGAGTAGTGGGATTTGGGGGATACTAGCAGAAATTTCTCTTCACCCTGTACTTTTTGCCAATCCACATACACCTCCACATAATTTGCACAGCAATCTCTGTTTAATTCCCTACAAAACCCCAAAAAAATTTCTTTCCAACACATGAAACCTCTCTTGCCCCTCCCCCGAGGCCCCCCAAAAAAAAATGAAAAAAATGAGTTATAAAAGTCTGGAATTATACAAAAAAAAAAAAGACTGGCGCAAGATTTGAAATCTCAACCGAAAGAATTAGATATCACTCGTCTTCGCCCCCACACCCCCCCCCCCGCCCCCCCCGCCCCGGAGAAAATCAGAAATTACACATTCAAAGAATTGGAAAAAGATAAGGTCTACATTTGTGTTTTTTGGGGAAGATTCGCAAGAGAGTCAAACCAGCAAGGATTAGCAACCATCAGTACTCTAGCTCTGGTGGCATGGAAGTGTGGGGACCCCACAATAGGTTCTAGCCCGGAGATTGGTAGCGTCTCGAGAAGTACCTCTTCTAGTAAGGCCAAAGGTAGCCCAAAGGTAGGATAGCGGATTTTCTGACTATGTTTCGATCTAGTGAAGTACACACGAAAGACTAAAATCCCGGTCTGGAACAAAAAAAAATTCCAGCTCGGGATTTTGATTTGGGTTTGAATGAGTCCGAGCACGAGTCAGATTCTGAGCTCGAGAGTGAGTAAATCCCTGGTTTGACAGGGAATTTTTTTTGGCCCTCCGTCCCAACCCGGAGGGGGTTGGTGTCAGACGGAAAATAATTTTTTTGAAATGTCTGCAAAAAAAAAAAAAAATGATTTTGAACTATAAAGTTTGTAATAATAGAAAATCAAAAATGCGGGCTGCATAGCACAACACCAGATTTTTTCGTAATTATGGGGCGAAAGAGGATGGAATATTATGAATTGAAAACATGAGAGTTTTTGAAACTGTACCCCAAACAATAGAGGATATCTTTCAAGTAGTCTTATTTGAATGGTTGTCCCAAAGCGCTTTTCTGTACATCGTTTTGTATACGAATGCTTCAAAGGTGAAATTCAGTAGAGCTTCAAATCGCTCATATAGATAAGGATAAGACAAACAACTGCATTGACAATCTTCAATTGATAACGCAAGCGAGCTAAAGTCGAAAGCATCTGTGGCAATAGAGGATGGAAAGAATGCAGCAAACCAATTTCAATTATTTCCATTGACATCGGAATTGATGGAAAAGAGAAACCGTCCTAGCATGAATGCTTGCAGCAAAATGAACTAGGCAGTCGACATAAGTTGATTTCCAGATAGGCGAAAAGAAAAATGTTATTAAAATTTACATTTTGAAAAACCGTTTTAATTTTTTTTCCACAGATTTGAAAACCATAAAAAACATTCTATCAAAAAAATTAGTTGATTTAGAATTTTTTTTTTGGCAGCGCGTTTACTACAATTTTTTGGTGGATTGACTGGTCCCTCCGGAACGACATAATCCTGTCTAGTGAAGGCTCGTTTTGGAGAGCAGCGGGAGGTGTACAAAAATTGGATTTCCACTCTTCACAACACCGTGGATCGTGTAGGTTTCCAGAGACAAAATTGGGTCTTTGCTGCCTTCTTGATTCTCCCTCAGATTCTCCGGGTTCATACAAGGACCTCCCATTTCACGTGGTTGGAATTTGAACCTCATTTTTCATTTTTGAGGGTTGAACTCTGGGCTTCGATTCGATTTTTCTCTTGTTGCTCGTGGGTTTCATTCCAATCAGACGAGTTTTTCGTCATTCAAGCGCGATCACGTCTGGCAGTAGGCTTGTACCCAGTCTCTGGATCTAACATTATTTTCACATCTGGCTTCCAACAAAATTTTCTGTCGCGGTTTCTGATAGCCAAACAATCTTTCAGCCAGTGTTCCTATGAATCTTTCGACAATAGCTGAGGTTCGCGTTGTAACACCACCTCTATGAATGTATACACTATGTTTTTCATCAATTTGAGACTTCACCCATGGAATTCTCGACCTGGATCAACTTGAAGCACATTTCTAGCGTAACTTTTCTCGAATGCTTTTGCAACTTCATCGGAACTTTTTGTGCTCAGAGGCTCAGGGATTCTTTGAACCTGCTAGCCACATCATCACCACAGAGCATATTTATAGAGCTTACGTTTCCCAGGTTCGATCATGGA
>JAMKCH010010597.1:0-28716 GCA_023653785.1 Ophioderma brevispina
AACTGAGCCATCACGAAGGTCAAGACTGCCAATCATGGATGAAATGTCATTTGAGAAAGAGTCCTTGTCAATATTCTTTATATTTCTGATGGTGCACATAGTTCTCATGAGTGGTGATATACAATTTTTACACAATGTTTTTCCAATACAGAATTTCATGGAGAATCTGAAAATCGTGGGTGTGTTACGGGCGTACCCAAGGTCAGAAAAGTAACCTCCCGTGGTTCATGAAAACAAAATTCACAATGACTATTTGTAAGAAGATTGACTTGACCAAGATGTAAATTCAAAACAATAATTTTAATACATAAATTAAATCTGATCTGAATCAAAACACAAAATACAATATTAACAATGCACAAAATTATTATATTCCTTACCTATTTAAAAATTAAATTACACACACACCATCTCATAAATTATACAGTTCAAAATTCTTGTTGGGTGCGCACCAGTCTCTGTAGAATCAGGTCCACATATAAATCTTGGCAACACAATGCTTGCTGGCACTGTACAGTAGTTTCACAAAATCGCAAAAGTCCTTTTGGTCTAGACCGGCCGATTAATTTTTGAACTCGTAGACTTGGAGAACTCCTGAAGTAATGTCCATACAGGTACTCAGTGCGTTAAAGGTGAACGTCACTGGTACTGGAATTTTAATGTTAACCTTTGTTTTTCCAAAGGCACCAAATTTTTGTGCAGCTCTGACTATTCTGATAACTTTCCAGAATTATAATAAAGAACATAAGATTATATAAATCAAATGTTATTCAAAGTTCTCCACCTTCTGTTTGAGAGGTCTACACTCGGTGAAATATCTTGTCAACTGGCAAGGAAAAATGACTTGTAACATAATTTGTCCTTAGCAAATTTCCCATGATGCAACAAAACATGCGAAGAAAAGTCGAAATTTCACAATCCTTTTCGTTCGCTGAAACACGCTTCACATCCTGTACCTGATGTGTTTTGACATAGCAATTACACAAAGTCTATTGTTCATCAACAGGTGTGAAATCTTGCTTCATCTAGGTAAACAAAGAACCTCTGTACAGTTCTTAGAATGGAGACGATAAGAAACTGTGCTCCTATTGTCCTCTGACTGCGAACATCTTCTGACATGTTCTTACTCAGGAAGTTCTCAAACTCTAGTCCATTTAGAACTAGATCAGATAAGTCATGCTTATTGCACAACACTAGTTTTATATTAATATTTTCCAGTTCTCCTCACTCTTAATTTATGATTAATTTTAACATGATTTAATTAATATAATACAGAAAAATAATATAATATTCAGGAGTCTGCCACAGGTGTCATTTTTTAAAATGTGTTCTTGGGTGTTTATAAGGGGGCAAAATTTGTACAGGGTAACAATAAAACTGTTTAAATTGTTTTAAAATTTATAACAATCTGTTCGGTTGCTTATACGGCTTCTAATATTTGCCATATTTACAACCTATTGTTTTAGTACAATAGGCTCAAGAAAGTTCAAGGTCATTATTTATAGAATGGTCCGATTTTGTTGAAACTGGTTTTAAATCGTTCATTGGGTCATACTACTTTCAAAGTGAGACTTTTACAGATATGACTAGTGGTCTTCCATAGACCCTGTGGACCACGGCCATATTTGCCCTCTTAATTACCATCGAAACATCATTGACAACGCGACCTGTATATTTTCGGCTTCTGTACAGTAAGACGAAAATTTGGCACCATTTTTTACAACAAACCGATGAATCTGAAATTTTACCCCCAGTGTGACCTTGAACCCGTTTTGCCTTGTAAGTCTTATACTATAACCCGACACCTTTCTGTAATCCTTGAAAGGTACTGAACATGATGGTATACTTTAAAACCCATTTTGCCACCTTTTATATTTTGACCCCTGTATAAACCTTGTCCCCTAGAATACATCCAAGAACACATTTTAAAAAATGACACCCATGGTTTTTGGAATCCTCATACAATTTTGATTGAGAAAAACCTTGGTTGCAAGATTGTATATGAAATTTTCACAAAACTACAGTTCCACATATACTACAAAATCAGATCTTAAACCGTTCCGAAAAAATAGTGCTTGATTATATAATGTATTTGAAAAAGATATCAGTACCATGAGTCTACTACTTACCAATCACTTTAACTGTGTATGTGTGTTGTATTGTGTCCAAGTGATTCGATGCAGTGCACGTGTACTCTCCAGCATCGGTTGTTTTGGCGTTTTTTATCTTCAGTATGTTCGTCTCCTCATTTACAACCATCTAAACAATATTAGAAACAACAAAAAGCGGGATGTTTTTGGTGAATTAACACAGAAAATGGAACTAGTGGAGTTTTCTTAAAGCAATTGTTTAAACACTGGGCGAAGAAATCTCAAATGTAGGCATCTCACTGCTTTAACACGTAAAAAAACTAAATCCCGATAACAAAAAATTATTTCTTCATTATGTTATCAAGCAAAATTTTCTTATTCCACTACTGTAAGGGCTATTTCATTTTATTTCTGAATGTTTATGTATGAATAACGGACGAGGTCGCATATGGGCTTTGGGAACAAAAATAGCTGGCCCATATCAAAGTGCCTAAATCAGTTTGTAGTAACAATGTTATTGGATTCCTGGACCCTGAAATATGGGTAGCCTGGGGCTATAGACAGTACAATCATGAATTTACTTGTATTAGAGACCGGAATGGGAGAGCGTGGTCTTGTGGTTAGACTGCTTACCTGCAAATTTACCAACAAATTCCCGGGTTCGAATCCCGGTGGGGCCATTTGCTGGGATTTATTCGGGTACGCAATTTTATCTGTATACCAGGTACTGATTAAATACAGAATACCGCTCTCCTCCATGGTTCACATGGAATTGGGCAAATGAATCATGAAAGCATTCCGTCCTTCGGAATGGGACTTAGCCTTCGGTCCCGTGTTCATTGAGTCACAACGTACATGTACAAATATCACAGCTAGTCGCATAAGAGTAGGGTTAAAACCCCGACACCGTTTTCCCCTATCCGCCCCCAAGGCTTAAAAAAAAGCGGGCCTTTCAGGAAGCGTCCGTATCAAGGATACCCGCGGCCCCGATCAGCTTACTCGTTTGAATAATCCTGACACACCACAGCCACCACCAAATGACTTGTGGATACGCTAAGAAGAAGAGACCGAATGGGGGCCAAAAAAAAACGTCGTCCCCTTGGCGGCCGGGGCATTTTGAAACTCAAGATGGCTTCCACACCCATGGTCCGTCGCTGTTATCATGTTCTTATTGGGGTTCTGGAGACCCTGAAACATGGGTATAGATGCCATGATCATGCCTCTAGTCCACTAGTTTCAGAGACGGGGTGGCAAAAACAACTTCCTTCCATCCCTTGGCGAGCATTTTGAATTTTCAAGATGGCCGCCACCAGCCACATGATCAATGGTTTTGTTGCATTGAGATTTACACCCTCCAACATACGTTTCGATGGGGGAATTACATTCTTTCTAGGTGCTAACAGCCAAGATTAGCATAATAATCGGTCAACTGCGGCATTTTTAATCCTAATGGCCGCTTTGTAAATTGCGATTGAAAAAAATCCAACATTGAACTTCTTTGCGGTGACTGTTGAACGAAGTGGCTGTGACAGCGAGAGTTGAGGTAGGGTTGGTGAATTTAAGGGAATGTGGGGAGTTTGTTGAAAGGGAAAGATTAGTGCTATATTGGCCTCCATTTAGTGATTAAATAGTAGTATTTATTCTATTTTCTCAATTTTATGAGAAAAGGTGTCCCATGGAAAAGGCAATTTGTTTATTATGGAAATCCCATTGTGCTATATTGAGATCAGACCAGGTGTTATTTACTAGATAGATTGTGCAAGAGAAGAAAGTGGTATTCTCCTAGTGCTATGTTGAGATATGCACCTGTTGTTTATAACTAGAGAGGTGAATGGGAATTCCCCAAGATTAAATTTAGAAACTGAATCAACTTGTTTATGCATTGAGATCAAAACAAATTGCAAAATTCGGGGATTCCCCATGATATTATAAATGTGAAGTGATGCAATGCAGATGATGTGATTTATGTGAAATCCAATTTGGTTATGTTTATGCATGATAATGTTGTAATACCTATTTTTAGGTATTAAGAAATACTAGTTATGAAATATTGTGTATATAAGGAGAACTTGGTCAGAAGATTGGGGCCAGCAGCCACCACTAACAAGTAGCTAGAAGTTATAGCTAGTTTTGATCTGCAATGAGTAGCAGACCTGTACAGTACCTAGTACCAGGATTTATAATAATTCCATGTGAGCGAAGTCGCTGTAATTATTCTACTGTCGTCTTTGAAGCCAAAAGTGCTGGGAATCAAAATAGGATTCCAAATTGTGGACAGATGGAAATCATGGTGATTATCATGGATTGATATACTGTGGAATATTAGTGTCGTCGTGGGACTTATTCAACCTTGTCGTCTTGAACTGCTGGTCACAAGTTATCTTCAGGACTGAGAAGATTCCCATGGAATATAACCTGAGAATTCATAAGTGTGACTTTGCATACTGTCATTTTGAAGTCTTCGCTGTGAGGACATATCATCGTTGAACTGCAACGCTTCTTTAACTTGACATTTATGGACTCTAATAAGTATCATCTTAAATAATTATGTGTAATGTATGATATGTAATATAATTGTTTTGGACTCCCAAATTCTTGAAACCCAATCTCATCCAATCATTAAAACAGTGTTATATTCAAAGCAGATCACTTGGCTTGAAAGGCTTATTTGTTTGTGTTTAAAGGTATGACATCCAGGAGAGTATAAGAATATCCTTTGACGATGAAAGGTATGGTGTATAAGCGTTGTGGTTTTTTTTTTTATGAGCGAGAATGTTGTCTGAGCGAAAAAAGAACCGATGTTTGAGGAGGGACCGAGAGTGAGTGAGAGCAATGAGAGAGCGATGTGTGGTGTGAAGGGAGGATTGGATGGGACTGCGGACTTGACGCAGATTCTTGGTTTGGAAGAAGAAGATAGAAGCGATGGACCGGTTGGCGCTAGGAGAATAGTGTACGTGGTATGGGAATGTGTTGAGGAAGGATGACGGGCATGTTTTAAGAAGGGGGCTTATGAGTTCGAGGTGGGAGGTTTTGAGGCGGAGGGGAGCTGTCCAAAGAAGACTTGGAAGAAGCCAAGTGGAGGAGGAGAGTAGGAGGGTTGGGTTGCGGATGGAGGATGGATGCATGAATCGGGTAAGTGGAAGGAGGGAGTAAAGCGGTTGCTGCGAGTGTGTGGTGAAACAAGGCCACTCTCATTCACGGGGACAAAACCCGATTTAAACAAAATTGGATTGTACTATTCACTACTACTCCAGCATTGAAGATAAAAACAGAACAGTTACTATGCCACAATAGGGTCTTTGGCTTGATGGCTATAACAAGAAGAAATAGATGTCAGTACTATTAATGAGGATCAATAGAGTCAATAGAAACATGGAAAAATAAGCACTATGCGCATCAACTTTAGGACTGGAAACTGAATTCTTGAAAGCCAAGTTGATGATTATGATCACCTCAGCAGACATGGTACCATTAAACTTACAATCCATATAATTTTCAGCAAATGGCAATTCATGGAAACATAAAGAAGCACAAATGACACCAAATATTATTGGATTGCATGCTTACCTGTTTTAGGGTAGCAAAAGCTGCAAAAAATACTTGTTTCGGGTATGTTCTTTAAGCTGTCATGTCGGTGGAAATACTTGTTTAGGTTGCATTTTGTAAACTTGTCCTGTTCAAGCATCATATCACACCTTTGAATACAAGTGCCCCCACCATCCCGGCGGGATTTTTTATAGGATTACTACCCTCTCAGAAACACGTGGCGGAACATCAGCCGTGTCCATGTTAAGGTGGGGGTTGGGTTGGCCTTTTACGTGACAGAACAACTTCACATTATCATTTGCGACCACGATCTGCAGCTTCTTGGTTATGGGTCGGTGTACTTGAAGAACATAGGTGAATAGGTCCCCGATGGTTCAAACAAAGCTGTTCATCATCAGGGTCAGCCGACAATTGAGAGCTGATGAAAAATACTATCATTCACGTATCTGTAAACACTTAAAAAAAAATATGTAAAGATCAAGATTATATGTTTTTTTTTTTGGGGCTAATTCCACAACATACACATGACCTTATTATGTCATGTTCTTAAGACCGGGGGGGGGGGGTGGGCACTTGTATCCAAAGGTGTGATATAACGCGTGAACAAGAAAACGCGTTAAAAAGGGTCCCTTTTTTACAACCGGAGGATGTACGCCGTACATTGGTAGGGTGTCAAAAACACAAAATATGGAAAAAAGGGTCCGGGTCTTATACTCAAGGGCCATACTTCAACCTGAAAAAAAAAAAACCAAAAAAAAACAAAAAAAAACTGGCTTGGAGTGGGCAAAGGGGATTTTGGTCTTGAAATAGCCTTATCATGTTCCAAAAATCCTTCATCTTCACCTACTGTTTCTCATTATCCTAAGCTTGGTTTTAAATCATTGAATATTGCAGTTTATACAGGCAAATGTTAACATTTTTACAAAACAACAACATACATCATCAACAACAGACACCAAAAGACACAAAGTGATCCCTTGTGTCTTCCTGTCTTAAGGAGAACTGTACTAAGAATAATTATATAATATACTGGTGGGTGCTATAAAATAATTATTGAAACAAATCGAGTTGGTTTCATGAAAAAAACGGAATTATACTAACCATAAAAATGATTAAAAGATCGATTTGTCGGACCATTGCGCTATTGAAAATTCGCGCTTTCTGCATATGGATAGGTAGACGTGTTATGCGCATACGGGACGGCCAGTAGCGTAATACACCTTCACCAGTGACTCTTTCATATGTGTATTTCCTTATGGCATGTATGAAGCAAACTGCCGGCCTTATCGCATAACACGTTTATTATACACTAGCGCGGTTTTTAAATTAGCGCTATGGTCAGACAAGATAGTTTTAAGTCATTTTATAATAATTTCGTTTTTCGCTGAACCACTATATGTGGTCAATAATTATTTAGGCATAAGTATAATTTAGAGTTGTACGGTTCTCCTTTAAGGCAGGCGACCGACACCAAAAATTATTAAAACCCAGAAGAAGAAAATCAATCAGTTACCCCTTTAAATATAAGAAAGTATCTGAAACACGAAGTCTTTTAAAAAGAAAAACAATCGCTCAGCGAGGATTAGAACTAATATGTTAGTTGTCAAATAATTGAGATCATAGGAAAACCCTCTCGTATTAGAAAGATATAACCACAGTATGTATATGTCAGGACAATCAACCTTTAATTTTGAAATATCATGGGTTTGGAAAATGCAAGCTTATACAGCCACACCATTTAATAGGTGAGAGCCCTCGGTTATGATTGTCATCAAATGTGGAACATTGTGGGTAGTTATCAATCAAATCGATTCTAAATATTTTAAAACCACAGTCCTTGCACCGAGATTACAAAATTCCAAATTAAGGAAACAGTTTTTAAAACAACGCCTTGCTATGAGGCAATGAGAGTATCAACTCCTATGGCACAGTCATAGCTTTCATTCGCAAGTGTACTTGAGAAAAAAACAACCTGAGTGTTGGTAATATATGATACTAGAATACAACAAGATCAGTTCATTTCAATGCATGTACACGTACAACCCACTGAACTGTGCCCTTGGTTGATGAGCAATTGTAACTATATGTGTGCTATCTGGCATTTACAACAATAAGGTACTCTCCCCCAAAAACCATATGTCATGTCCTCCATTACATGTCAATGAACTGAGAAGTTATCCACTGTGTGATGGTGCAACTGTCATCCAATCAAAAAGTTTTGTTTCTAGCTGCTTAGGAAATGTAAATGAATTTACTAGTAGGAATATACCATGTCCTTAATTATTAAGTAATTGGAACCAGAGGAAATTTGTACTGCTGCATGAGACAACCACCCAACTCCGTGCATTACTCTGATATTCTGCCAATATTTGCTTGCTACAACTAATGCTAGGGTAACTTGCAAGAGTGGCTTTTATCTGATCCGATTTTAGACCATTCGATGAAAAATGTGTTATTCAGCTATTCAGCTGTTCAGTAATCAGCCTTTTATACTTCGCTGTGTGCACCAGAGTACAAGACTGGACATTAGCCCAGCGGTTAGAATAAGACAATCTGCCACATGACCTTGCAAAAAGAGCCTTGCACGAAATGCTTTGATGGTTTAGGCCACATGGACGTGATCAGGAGGTAAATAAGAATAATTTACTGGGTGGCCAACTTTAATTATATTACCCAAAAAAGTATGGAAAAATAATTTACTGGGTCGGCCCCACTTTTCTTTTCAGAATCCTCAACCAAATTTGCTATTTATTAAAACAAAAAACAACAACAAAAAGTTAATAGTGTCAACAATGGTTATTTATTAAACTTTGACGTTATTATACCATCATGGTCCAATATTTACTGCATCGCTACCTAGATAAAACATCAAAAGACACGAGGACATTTCCATAAAAGTTGCACTCCAATTTTTCAATTTTGTTTACATATCTAGAATGCTTAACAATGTATTAAAATCACAACTGAAAGGTGATAAGCCCAACTCCGTTTTAATGTATAAAAAGATTTAGTACTGCTCCTCTATTCGGATGGATTAGATAGAAAACCAAGTTCAAAATAATGTTTTTGGTTTCTTTTCCGTTTCAGTACTTGTCAATAACCTTTCAAACGTTTTTTCTCAGTAGTTCTAAAACCAATGAAAGAGGGATTTGTTCTATATTCAAAAGAAAATATTATGCCATGTATCGCTTTAATATGGTATTAAAGGGTTGCGATTATGTGTGGTGTATGAGTGCAGGAAGACGGATTTCAATGGTACTCATCACATGTATGTGTAGACCATCATGAAAAACGTGAGTATAAAGCTAACCATAAACATGGGTATTTTCAGAACTTAGAATAAGAAGGTTGAAGAATTCAATTCTTTTATGAAGAAAGTATTGAGGTTAGCATATAATATGATTTTAACTGGTATCACTTTTCCTACAAATCAAAATAGGAGTATAATTATGTATTGTAGTGCCAGTTCAATTTGTCCTTTTTCAAATAACAATTTAAATCCAAAAGTGAATTAAGACCCTTTTGGAATGAGCTCTTCATATTTATATAATACAGTGGAGCATTTATTTCAGATAAATTTGTATTATAATAATTAATAATAATTGTCACTTATAAAGTGCTACAACAAAGTATCTAAAATTAACTTAGTAGTAAGGCTTTCAACTGGTGTGTTTATTCAGAAACCTAATTTTTTATGCAATTTGGTTTGATTGACATATGCATTTTTTGACTAAAACCTTTATTCTTTTACTTGTAATTTCCCAAATTATTAATTTGTTTATTTTTACTATAAACAATTTAATCCACAAGATATTTGACAACAAATTCAACAATATTTGACAATTTTAGTAGTGGCAGACTGTAACAATTTAAAAAATATATATTTGGATACAATACCCCCCATTTTATTGACTCATGGCAATAATATTAATTATTACCACATCAATATTTGTCTCTTTTCTACACCTTTTTTTATTATTCATCCATGAATCTAACTTTGACTGCAAATTAACCTGTCTGTCCCTTCCCAGCTGAGTCAGCCTTTATTCAGTGTAAGTCCACTTACATCAAATCATATATGCAATATTGAGGACCCCTTGCTCCGGAGTCAGAGTCCAATAAGATCAAATCCACATGTTTTCATACTAATAATTTGAAGATATGTTATTGCAGCTCAGTAATTTAGTCCTTTATTTGGAGGAGCAGCTGTTTGGTAGAGTGAAAAAGAAATAGTATTTTAAAGTTATGAGTGATGATTAGACAAAAACAAAAAAGGAACAAAAACAAATTTGTTTCAAATAGTCATTTGAATTTTGAAGCCATTTAACTGCATTTTGTTTTGTTTTATTAGATGAATTCAGAAGATTGGGTTTTTTTGACAAAAATGGCAGAAAGAAAGATATTACTTTTAATACAGGTGATCCCAAATCAATATATTTTTGTTTTATAAATTAATAATTATATACATTAAAACATGATTTACAACTAGTTTGACTTAACATTTGGTGTCATCTAAAATAAAACAATAACAAAAGTGCAGTTGCATTTGGTTTTTGAGCTACTTACTGCAAACAAACTTTCATTTTATTTGGACTTGTATGTGCAATTTGTATTTAGTGTTCCATTCCCGGGCTTACTTGTCCCGAGTCACGAGGTGATCATTATTTTGTGTATTATACACGCAGCAGGCAGGAATTTCAGCATATTCCAATCCATTACAATATAACATACCTTCCTGTCTTGGTGTCCTTTAAAGATGGTGATCTTCATTTAAGTAGTATATGCTTTTAGACTTAGCCTTAGTAATCCATATGTATGTATTAAATCGTACGTGCAAATTCAGTCGAAGAAATTTGCAATAGCGGAGTTGCTTATGAGACCGTGGGAAACCAGCGATTGCTCACAACCCCATGATATTATTTTCACTATTTTTCAGCTGAATCGGAAAACCTCACAAAATAATGCTGATCGCGCCTCTATTTTTCATAAAAGTCCATTTTTTGCATTGTTGTATTGGAAATTGTTATAGTAAAGACCCCTGTAAAACGCCGTATTTATCAAGATATTATGTTTTTATGTTTTGTTTACTAATAAAAGTCGGGATCCGACTTTTTTAAGGTCCAGAAATAGTCGTAAATGGCATCTTCAAGACCACTTTAAGGTGGATGGTCCATGCGCCCCGTATGCGCTCAATTTGATCTTGTGCTAACGGACAATTTTTGCATGCGCACTTCTGGATGCGACGCAAGTGTAGCGTACTATTTGCGCCACATTCATTTATCATGTTTATGCGTAAAGCTAAGAACAAAAGTGAGCTGCGTTATAGACGTGTCCCAGACCCAACCTAATCTAAACGTGTCTTTGTGCATACTTTCTAAACGTTTCATTTACACTGTACGGCTTACCTATGGTATATCATGAAATGTAACAATGCATAGGGAGGTCATGATCTTAATATTTCAATATTGTCAAATTCTCAAATTTTTAAGTTTCACAATATTCTGTTCTTCCAAATACCGCCTGTACAAGTTACATAGGCCTAGTGTTCAATGTCATCTGTGCCTTCTGTTATATAGCTTCATCTAATGCCTGGGGACATCATGCAAATATTCTATAGCATATGGGGGTGGGGGTGATCTGATCACTGACATAGGCCTATACGCCCCCAATGACCCCTTCTTCCAGTAAATGATATTTGCGGCATCCATCTAAGGTAAGAGAAAGATGGAAATTATCGTTTAATTAAAGGAGAAAATAAAGGAGAAAATATAAGAACTAGAATAAACAGATAGCTATAGGCCTATACGCATACATAGCAAAATGAAAATCTACGAACCGGGTAAATGTTGTTCAAATGTTTATTATGCGTATTTTTAAGGCATAATGAAGTACGGGGTGATATGGAGTGCGAAGTATTCTCTAAAACCTAATTATCAAAAAATAATAACATATAAAGAAGACAAAGAGAAAGGAAGAAAATAATCAAACTTTCATCAGAAAGGAAACAGAATTCAAAAGATTGTTAAAAATATACGTTTTATTAATTGTGTAACCGTAGGCCTATGCACTTTAAAAATTTGAATTCTTACAGACGCGTGTTGTTTTGAGGCTACGAGAATAAAATATAAATTAATACATACTTATGGCTTGATTAGCAGATAGGACTTGTAACAGTCGACAAAGTTTAAAATGTTGCGTAAACTTTGGAGCGTCTTTTGGTACGCGCGTCAGTTACACGCGTCTCCAGTGCGTATATACGACGCTTTGCACACCGTAATGTCGCAATTTTCAATCACAAAAAAAACGTGTTTCTTTTTTAAATAACAGAAAAAGTAGAACCGTGACCCCTAATTTTTTCTTTAGTAATCGAAAGATTTTATATATGCGCAACTTTTGTCAAATTTTCAAAAAAAGTTATCGAGCCGATTTTTTGTAACAATTCAAAACATGTATCAAAAAAGTGAATTTTCAATAGACTTGTGTACAATTTTAGGCTAAAAAAGCTTTAAAACAGGTCTTTCTTTTTGGATGACGTGTTTCTTCTCAAAAAACCCCTCTTTTTATTTTTGATATTTGATTCATATCGATGAAAGCACGTGTACGCGAAATCTTGGGGAAAATGCTCAGTAGATTCTATCATGGAGCAGAGGGGTTTTTTGAGTCAATCCCACAATGCACCATTGTTGGGAATTTCATCACCTCAATAGGGTCATGTGATCCCATAAAACCTATTCTTAACGACTAAAAACCCTGACTTTAATGCTCATTTTAGCCCACAAAGTGTTAGTACTTAGGGAATTCTTTGCAGGATTATGAAATGTCTTGTGGTTCTTAAGCTTTTGGAACACTTTTTGTTCCTAAGTACGGACATGTGTTTAGTACAGTACGGTATAGGCACATTGCTATGCATCATGGGATTGATTCAAAACACCCTCTGATCATGGACCATCCACCTTAAAATGCCTATAAGTGTCTGTTCAAGAATGTGCTGTTATTGCTTTAATATACTTGATCATGTAAATTTACCTTTTCAATTGGTCCAAATGGATTTTGGTTACTGTAATAACTAAAAATAATGCTCAACTTTGTCATACAAAGATTTTTTGACCATCTCCTCATACAGTAAAGCCTGCGGCGGTGCGGGAAGTACGAACGTGCATATTAATTAGCCAGCCTAGTGACGTAGGTATGCAACGTGGACAAAATGTCTGGTTCCATAGGTTCCAGACATTTTCCATAGGTTAAGACCCATGAGATTCCATATAGGTTAAGACCCATGAGGGATGTTCTCGAAAGAAAACAACATTTCTGACCCTCTGATGTAAAAATATCCATAGAACTCCTTCGTTTTTCGGAGATATTTATTTACACGCATGCTCTATGGGGAACTGAGAACGTTAGTCTCTCACGCAGTACCAATTTAGATATTATCTTTTGCAGTCTGTGACACAGACTACACGGTGGGAAAATACTTTCTGCACCGCCGTAAGTAAAGCATGTTTTGATGATCCAGTTAACCACAACATTCCTATGTCCTTACTGGATTCTAAGAAGCTATTGACTAGTAATGACCTTATTTCCTGTATAATGTAAAACACACCCGACACAAGAAACTTAGTTTTCTAATATTCTGATCACTGAATTTGACTTCCAATGAGTAAAGATGCTCTACCATCTAGTTGAATAAAATGGATAGTTATAAACCTCTATAAAGTGAGTTTTGCTTGCAGGTCATTACAAAATTTTGCATGGGGCCATAATTACCCAATGCACGGACTAATTATGGACCAAAAACATTAACATCATGCAAATATTTATGCAAATTGTAATAATTTTCCCGGGTAATTTTCCAAACAAATAGGTACCCATTGCCTCCGTAAACTCATAATAAATTTTACTTTCGGAAAAGGGAAAAAGGGGGCATAATTACCTCAGTTTCCCCTATATGCCACAACACTCACGTTAATGTTAATTGTTTTCACACGTCTGGTACAATGTCACTGTCATTTATCACTAGTTATCACAGGTATTCGTAATTGTGAATACAGCATTATACATTGACATTTAGTGATATATATTCACGATACAAGAATGGTATAATCAAAACTATCAACTACAGCAAAAAAAAATGTTATATAAAGAGTATATATCAAAACTAATCTACAAGTAGAATAAAATATATAATATAAAGGATATATGGAATATTATATATGCGAAAGCATTAGGCAATTGCACACAGTGATTTGAATTTTAATTAATTAGAAAAGGATGAATTATTATTAATATTTCCCTAAACTTGGCCAGCGTGTTGAAAAAAGAATGCACTTGGCACAGATTTGAACCAAATATCTTTGTTGTATTAGCATAGCGTTCAAACCAAGTGAGCTAAAAGGATTAGCAGCGATTTGCTAATCCGAAACATCGAACAAATCATCAAAATTCATATTTTTATATTTTTGTTACTGGCATGGATATGCGAATATAACCTGCAAGTGGTTGGCTTGAAATCCGTGTATTAAAGGCAAGGCAGCACGTTTTATCCGATTCTGTAATTTCTATACGTGCGAATCAAAATTCCGACTTGAGATCAAAAAAAGCCCTTCCCGGTGAATATCCCAGATTTTAAGCGTGATATTGTGCACCATGATCAATACAGTTTGACCTCAAACACAAACATTATTGATCTTTGTTCATTCTGTACTGGTGTAAACCACAATCAGCTGTTTAGTGCAGATTTTAGACCCCGTCGCTGTATGTCTATTTGCGGGAGACGGTATGACAAATTTCCTCAAATACTTCGTTTTTTTGCACTATTTAGTGGTTTGTTTTTACATTAAAGTAGTTATATGGAATTGTACACAGTTATCCCTGATTTATAAGTTAAAACACGCATAATCGAACATTTTTCGATTCTCTCGCGTTATCGCTGCTAATCCCTTTAATGGCCGGGGTTAATGGAACTTACCTGGCGTATCTTCTTCGGTCTGAATCTCTGCAACATTGCAGTCAAGTACGATCACCACCACCACCAGGGCGTAGTGTAGCAAATAGCAACGTCTATGCATAGTAAACACCACTCAGTCCACAGGCTTTGCTACTTATACGGGAATGTAGCAAAACTAGGACCCACACTAACACTCAACACACACGGTCACTTATTACGTCCAGATCCCGTAATCTGTTGTACAATGTCCCGGATAATGTCGCAACTGCTATTCCACTATCTGTATTGAATAAGACTACATGCCACCGAGTACATGCCAAAACGAAACAAGGCCACCCCTCCAGACGCAGTGATAGGGAGGGAACATGAATTATAGTAGATTCAAACCATCGTGTCACCTCTAGTACTTTTTCGAAGGTATTGCATTGGCAATGAATGAGGGGATGTGCAGTGGATGGAAATTAAAATTCCATGCTAAATCTATTAAAACATGTAGTCCGATAGCAGAGAAAAATCAATTCTGTGCTTAATGAAAGCATTCAATTCAACATAAATGCATTTATTGCTACATTAACTCTTAAAACATTCTGACTATAGTAGGATTTTTTATTCCTGCCAGTTCTTCAAAAGTTTTTGGGGCGTGTCGACGATTCCATTCGTTCTGAGAGGTTGTTTGCTTTACCCAATCAGTACAATAGAAATTCGATGTCACGATATCGGTAAGATTAAGGCCACGAAGAAAATATTACAAGGCAAATGGACTGAATAACTTAAACGAACTCTGAAGCATTCAACATCAACATAAGAAAATGATACGATTAAGTAATTATTACTCACCAAAGTTATTTTACGTCACTAAGGAATATTAAAAAAACCTCTTATACGTTTACATTCATTCGTCTTGTTCCAGAAATAATATTTGACAGCTTGGTCCAATCATTTAAGTATTTTAGAGTTTTGTTCACTCATAACAAACTACAATATTTTCGTTGCCTAATCCTCCTCTTAACCCAGCCTCGACGTTCATGACATTTTATCCGTTCTTTGATTGACACCAAACAAAGGAATCGATAACGTGTCTCAGACTTTACGACAATCATTCAATTGAGATGGTATGATGCCTTTACATATTCGATACAAAAAAAAGTTCATGTTAAAAAATGGTTAAAAGCATCTTATTCTGTTGAACAAAGTTGAGTATTTCGGCTGTTTTAATACGGATTTTTGGGGTTTTTGGATCTCAACATCCCTCCAAAATTAATTCGTACCATCGCCACAATATGTTGCGTTACTACACGGAATAAAAAAATCAACTATAATCACAATGCTGTAATTGCAATTTCAATTATTTAATTATTTGAACCTACACTTTTATAACAGTGCCACACGCCTACCCGAGGGCTGCGTTCAGACTATATTACAGAACAAATAAGTAAGCAAGAAACGAAGTAATTATACATAAACCCAAATCAAAATGCTCGCGCACCCACCGATACATACACACATACGCGATGCAACACACCCACACACACACACACCGATTACACATGCTCACACACACCTACATGTATACCAGAGAAAACCCATCTCACACACATTGACACAACACACACACCGCACAGTAAGGTCTCTACAATCAACACTGCACACACAACACTCTTTGCTCATAATACACCACACAACAAAAATGAATAATTAAATAAATAAATATAAAGCTATAAAACAGTTGTACAGGATGTTTAAACATTAAAAAAAATGCTTACATACAAATTAACAAATATAATACATATTAATTAGGAATAAAGGGCGAGTACGACTATTCACATCACCAACGATAACCGTAAATACCAAGCACGTTTGAGATAACTCTTGCAAGAGTCAAAAATGGAACTAATGTTTTATGAGGGAGTGTTCATCAAGAGCAAATAAAATTTGTTGTTGCTAAAATTAACAATTAGTTTCGTATCGAAATTCCCTGCGAAACAAAGACCAAATGTGGTTACAATTGATGGTATAAACGTGACTCGAATTTATGAATTCGTCTAACGCGGATATCATTAAGGCATTTGCAAATAAAGAAAAAAATGATACATATTCCTCTGTACCATTATTAAATAATAGCAGGACCCGTCGTGTCGTTAGTACACTTTGAACTTTCCTATGTTAAGAGCCAGTGTGTTTGATCTGGCTTTTAATTCAAATTAACCTCCTGAAAATCATTCTTATCAAGAAGGTATTTCTCCAAATTATGTGACGAGTTAATCTCACAAAAAGGACAACGACGATTTACTTTTCGCTTGGTCAAGGTCTTAATGAGTCCAATATGCCTTAATTAATTGTTACAAATCTGAGGCCCAAAGAGTTATTCTGTGATCCATACCATGAGAACTTAAGACGGTTTCAATGTTGGATAACAATTTCATTCATTACCCTGTTCTGACGGATGCTAAACATGTGTTAAGGCAAGTTTGGGCCAACGGTTGTTATCCATACTAAGCAGGCGGTTTAAGTAGTGACCCGGTGCCCATCTTGAACAGAGGAAACCGAGTGCCAGTGCCATCCTAATCCCCATACAAAGTATCTTTACAAGTAGAACGGTGGCTTCAGAATAACATCGAAGTGAATTTGACGTTTCTCCAAATCCTGAATTCAGCAGACCCCCACAGATCCCCCGTAGTAGCACACGCGTAATTAATTGAAGGCACGGCAAGTGTTTTCCAAAGAAGATCACCGTAGAAAACCCTATTGAATATTGAAATCATCTTGCCATCATAATCGATTAATATAACGATTGATCTTATGCCCTTTTTAATAATCCTGTATATTGCCGCATGGTCAGACAATGTGTGTAGAATAGGCCACCCTAGATACTTGTAAGAGTTAACTTCCGAAATTATATCACCTCCCAATTGCCATAAGAGAGGGAGGGTGGGTGGGGGGAGTGGGAGAGAAAATGGTTGGTAGGAGGGTGAGGATACCTGATGCGTTTGTAGGGCTGTCTTTGCTCTTTTCCAACAATAAGCACATGGATTTATATTATTAAACGACAGTTTATACTCATTACTGAAGTGGCGGGATAGGTCCAGCAGGCGTTGAGCTCGTTATCATTATTAGCTAACAGAACAACGTCGTCCGCAAAGAAAAGACAGCCAACTCTGACAACAGTAATGCAAACACCGATGTCATTTTTTCTGAGTTAATTTAGCGAGCTCATTAATATAAATGTAAATAATATTGGTGATTAAAACACAACCTGTTAACACGCCTGTCACATCAAAAAAGTCAGTATCAAATTTCACCAAACTTGACTTTACTTTGAACGGTATCATAAAGACTCCTCACTAATTTCCAAACACTCCCTATGATACCAAGATTCCATGCGGTCATTAAAAGTTTATCTTTCCATACAGTATCGATAGGCTTTACGGAAATACAGAAGGACATATATGTGTTTTTACTCTGAAGTCTTGAGGCGGCAATACTTTTTAATGTAAAAATGTGATTAGCAACGGCGATCTTTTCTAAAGCCCCCTTGGATTTCAATAATTAATATTATTATTTTCTAAAACAAGAAAGGACATTGAAAATCCGGTTTGAACACCTTGGACACGCAGAATTCAAGAGTATCCCGGTTAACTATCAAAATCATTCCTATTACCCTTTTTGAAAATCGGGATGATAATTAGTCCTTTGTTACATTCATTGGGAACGGGACCCTCCAGAATTATAAGCGCCGAATAAGTAAAAGTAGCGTGAATAACCCCCCAAACACCACCATTTTTTTCAAAAGTTCATTGGTGATCGGATCAATACCGGGGATTATTGTTCTTACACTGATTAATAGCAGCAACGACATCTTCGATCGAAAAGTTTAACATCGGGTGTTTTAGGGAAGGCCGACCAATGTTATCACTCAAAATGTTACTGATGTGAAAGTTACGATCAATGTCAGCAATTAGATTTGATGTGTGTTGTCACGTCATAATAGTGTGAAGAGAGAAATCCATTTTGCCGAGCGTACGCCAGTATTGCATTACAGGTTGATTCATTTTATTTCGATCAGTGACAACAGTATGTGACCCAGGAAGCTTTATGGAGGATGATGGTATTCTTCTTATGATTAGTTCCTCGGAGAAAGATTAGTCCAGAAATCTCTATTAATAGGGCCCCCATTATTAGCAATCTTAATGCTTTTGTCAATCCTCGTTTGCATAGTTTTACGTTTTACAGCATGTTTAACTTGGCGCCTCTTATCCTGATAATCGTTCCATAATTCCTCACACCTACCATTATCATTATTGTTATGCTTTAACTCATGGCGATGTCTCCTGCTAGCATCCCTTCTTTCTTTAATTAACCTATCGATATTTGGGTCCCACCATTCTTTATTCTTAGAATTACAAGTTCTAGTACCTATTGTTTGGTTTGCCGCAACCAGGATCTTGGATTTCCAAGAGTCCCAGATTAAGTTTGGGTCATCAAAAGAGTTGGCGTCCCAATCAATAAAGGCGTTATTGACTTCACGCTGATAATCAGACCAATCTTGATCTTTTGAAATGTTCCAAACAACAGGAACCTTATTGTGAATATTATTTTTACTTTTAACTTTGCCGAAAGTGGCCTTAAATGTCAACAACAAAACATTATGATCACTACCTAAGTGAAACACGCGATCTTCATCGACTATTAGTTCATTGATGAACTCCATCAGATTGTTTGAACAGAGAAAGTAATCGATAGATTTTTGACGACAGATTATTTTCGATAGTTTGAACGACAGGTAATTTTACTTTACAAAGGCTTGTACCATTCTATGGTAAGCTGAGAATCACCATAAAATCAAGAACAGCGGTGCCCCCATTGTAGCATAGAGACAGGGTCACCAAAGGGATACTTTGCCAATTCTGTCGTAAAATTCGCCTAAAGTTAAAATATTTGGATCAACAGTGATCTCATTCTTCGATTTTTAAAACATCCGAGAGAAGTTGTGTATATAACTTCCTCCGTTAAATTAACGTTCGTGCGCTTCACTGGAATTAAAAGCCACACCCAGGTATAAAGGTGAAATATTATTGACCGAACTTTAATCCAACAAGCCTTTCCAAAATCATAATTTTTAAGCCCAACAAATTACATTAATAACGGTCATACTATCTGAAACCAGCAAACTACACCTCCACCACCCTTGTTAATCGTCTTCCATCCACTTATAACCATTGATGTTAACACATTCATTCATTTAGAAATGGTTTCGGGCAATACCAAAATCTTCATAGCCCTCATCCTTAGATCCGATCAATTTCAATACATTTTACCTGAAATTCTTTCTGTTTTAACGCGCAATGTGAATATAACCATCTTCTGGTTAACGCCGATTTCTGTTCTTGGCTTCCAGTCATGGCGTCTTCCCTTGACACTATATTAAGCATAACGATGGACATTACGGTGGACAATTTGCATCAACCGTTCTCGCTTGAACCCCGTCATCCATAAACATTTACAATTTTAGAGAGGCATTATTACAAGGCTATTAACAGAATCAACATTAAGAACATGCACATCATCAGAATCAACTTAAGAACATGTACAATCAAAACACATTTTTTAAAATGCATTACATAATATAGCATCAACACATGGCACATGAAAAATCCACACATCAAAAATTACTGTTCATCAATCATTTAAGTCCATTGCACATTTCTCATCTAAAACAAAAAACACAAAATCTATGATTAAAACTGTGAAAACCGTTCGTACTGCCGGGCAATGGAGAGACCCATTTATCGTTCTAAGTTTTTTGTTTTATCAGTACCCGGCAACTTTCAACTCAAATTGTCACAGTTTGGCCACACCTCGACTACGGAGACAGGACACTAATGGTCTCTTGAGTGTCCTACACCAGAAAAACAATGAGGGATTTTATATCTGCAGTTTCTGGCTGGAGTGATTTGTTTCACCGCAAAAGTGACATCCCCTGTAGTTTGTTATCAAAGCGTCGGGCTTTGCTGCGAGTCGCTGAATTTTGTCGACGAGCTCCATGACGGGTTTTCCCTGCGTTGTTTCCCATGTGGTTGCTTCGCTGTGAGTTATTGGTGTGGTCCATTGTCGGTGTTCGTGGTGTTGTTTTTTGCGGTTCCTTTTCCATGATCTACAACAAAACACGCTTTTTTTACGATTTTTATATGCTGCTTGTTAATATTCTGGAGAAGCCGTTTTGTAAAACACACGCTTTGCAGATGTAGGCCGTGTTTATCCAGTGTAGACCTATTGGAGTATTGTCCCGCAACTGAAATTATCAATCGGTTATCGATGAGTAGGATCCTTTGCTTTTTTGCCCAGATTCTGAGTTTGTGCCGTTTATTTTTGTCCACATTTTTCCCCTGTTTGCTTGCATCATCCAGCGCGCGGGGGGCATACAGTTGAAATACCAATGATTGAACTGGGTGCGCGATTGTTCAGAGTCAATATGCTTTCACATCATCATACACAATTTTTCATCGAGTTTTTCATCAACAGCGGTTGATGATAGTTGAGAAGTGTTCCACTGGTAATTTCCCTAGTCTCTCCCGTATGTCCTTCACCCTTTTAACTGTTACCACGTAGACATATCCCAACAGAGGTAGTCTTTCAAGTCTTTTTCGTTGATATCAGGGCGAATAATCGAGTCTGCTGATCAAGAGTAGTTCCATGCCCCCCTCATTACTTGTGGTGTAGAGGTTGTACATGTTGATCTGGGCTCCACTGTAGGGGGCAGAAATTGGTCATAGAACCCTGTTTTCCTCCAGTCTGTTCATGAGCAGAAGTTTGCCTGTAGCTGAAGATCGCGGTTTTTCTCCTCAAGCGAATGGATCTTTGCGCCCTGTTCCTGAATAACAGTGTTCTGCGTATTTGAACTTGCGATTCCAGACAACCTCCTCCTGTTAAGTCCGTTATTATGGCATGAGGTAAGCGACGGAGTCACTGAAGGCAGCACCACCCAGTTTTCCTAGCTCCTTTCATGCCGACACAGATACGGTGGTATAAAGTCCCGCATATTGCAGCATTCTATTTCCGCCCGTCGCCCTCTTTCCTGTTTCCACACCGCTGAATCTTGCATGTTATTGTTAATAGTGAGCGACGGTTGAGGACTGGGCTTGCTTGTATCAACAACTTTTTGTTGTCGCCGTAGAGGGGATTGCGCGAGGATCTTTGTCCGCGATTGCCCTGGGCGAGAAGGAGCTCCGCTTCTCAAGTCTTAACCACCCTCGTACTCGAATAATCAAAGCGGTATCCCGGAACGATTCACAATTTGAAAAGCTCTCATTTGCCAAAAAAAATTTCCTTGTGTCTCATTCAGGACATAGCTTCTTAAAATCATTCTTCATTTCACCATTGACTGTAGTGAACGTGAGTCGAAAGGCATTCAGTTCATCTGTTCATACGTTCAGTTTTCTTGCTAGTAAAACATCCACAGATGCGATTGCGGCCGTATCTGTCCTTGCAGCGATAACGCGTTGGTTTAAGATCCTGCGTTTTCCCTTAGGCGTTAGCTGGCATTCTTGTCTCTTCTGTTGTGAGCTATGTATGACCGTATAATTGCTAGAAAAATCGTAGAAAAATCGTACGAGCAAACACCAATTTTACCCCAAAAAATCGTGACGTAATTGACTGGAGGAAGAACGCATTTCGTGTTCACCACCGTGATACTGCATGCTGCAGCCATACTGTAGCGGTCTTTTAAAATTTCGATACTTTGCGAATCGTTTGTGATACTCTCTAAAAAAAACGGCCAGACCCAAAATATTTGATACCATATCTGTGTGCAAAACTAGGCAAGTTAAAGGGGTGGCCATTTTGTGATCCAAAAAGCCTCGCCCCCCCCCCCCCCCCCGACTTAGCTAAAAAAATTGAGATTTTTTGATAACTGTTGGTCTAAGTCCGGGGTCTAAGTATATGGCCATGTTTCTTGAACTGGGGCCTGATAGGGTGGAGCTGTTTCACATTTGAGAGAAATCTGACATGTTTGTAATGAATTAGAGTCCTTAAATGCTGATTGAATATACGTTAAAGGAAACCTCAAAAAAAGGGGATTGCGGTAGTTACGAATTCACGAGGGCGAAGCCCGCTGATTTCGAACTACGAATTCCACTCGTTTGAGAGGTTTCCCTGACTTAAAAAACCATTGCTCACAATGTAAAATCAATTTCAGTGGGACAACTCTTCAGCACTCCTTTGAAACCTTTGGCATATTTAAACTCATCCATTGAGAGCTGAAAGCGTTCGAAAGCTGTAATTGGCAACGATAGGATTAATTTCGATCTCCTTTTTCGAGTCCACACATCAGTACCTGTGGAGGATGCATACTTTGGCTACATGCACAGTGCGTGTCTCTTGAATGTCTCAGGACCCATTCTTGGACCTGCGGATACAAGTTAAAGCATAGTTTCGAAAGCTCTTGCAAGGAGGAAGGATTTTTGGACAATTAGGCAACACTGTCAACCCAGATATCCAGCCAACTGCAGAATCACACACTTGGGGATTATTTAACCATATATTCCACTAAACCTCTTATCTAACTTTATAAATTAAAACCTCTTTTACTACTATGGACCGACAACATAATGTCCTTTATACCTGAGTTTTACCGACAGACTTTAATTAATTGTAATTAATTCCACCGGGAGTAACGTGGATTCATTTACAACCATAGTTTTTCGGATGCACTTGCCATATTTAGCCAGGGAGGAATGAATTTAGGATTTAAGACCTGGGAATATTTAAGTCACGTGTATTTATCCCATATAACGCAGAATCAAGCTCGTCTACTTCTACTTGGAATAAGTGCCACAACATCCCTGGGTGGTGACAAACCGTGCGAATCAATACACATTGGAAACCTATTGAACGACCGACTCATGAGAATTTAATACCATGACAATATTTAATTTTGAACTGTTAACTAATTCCCCCCTGAGTATGCCAAGGATTTTTCACACAATTTACACATGCCAATGTGCCAGTCTTAATAAAGGTGTGCGTGAATTTTTCCTTTTAATAAATTTATAAATAACCAAAATTGTACCGGGAGGGTAGGGCCAACCAACAGCTATGACCCCCGGGGACGTGTCGTAAGTAGGGGTCTCCTTTTCAACCTTCTGGTATATGAAGACCGTTTTTCATGCGCATTTTTAGTATATTAATTGTCCCCTGTGTTAAAAAATCTTATCAATTTGTTGGAAAATGAAGTACTGGTCAAATTTCCTAAATCTGAAGCCAACTTTGCTAATAACGAGACGACGGGACGTCGAATTTTTGAGGAAAATGGCATAGTAAATTGTTAACTTTGGCCATCAATCTCCATTTCGTGTATAGATATCGCTTTTTCAGCAAAAATTGGTATAGATTACGGATCATGTTTGCAGACTCCTCGGATGCACGACGTCCCTACCCAAAAGCAAATTGAGAGACCCACCGTGGAAATTGTCCTCGGTTGCAAACGCTCGCCTACATTTTCAAAATTGCGATTGTAATGCATTGCATTTTATGTTTTGAGTTCTTATCGTACAGTTAAAATGGAGGCCAAAAGGTAAATAACGATTAAAAACAATCCAGGTAGCATCATGATTTTTTTTAACGCTGAGGGTTTCGGGCAAAAGAGCGAGATAAACCTTTTTTTGTGGCCGAATCTAATTACAAGATGAAATATGTTCGCGTGCTTTTGTTCGTGTGCTTCATCAGAATAGTCAATATGGGTAATTTTACCTCAAGCACCCCTCCGTTTTGTGAACCCCCTCTGCGTTCCCCCAAAACTTGTGAAAAAAACCTTAGGACACGTGTAAAATATAGTGAACGTCCCCGGAACGTCCCGCCCAATTGGTTTGTTTTGAACATCACATTGGGAGAACCGTAAAATCGGCCTACTTCAATCATCATATGGATAATACAGGGTGAGTCAAAAAAAACTTGACCCTGA
Organism: Ophioderma brevispina; assembly: GCA_023653785.1. Taxonomy (NCBI): domain Eukaryota; kingdom Metazoa; phylum Echinodermata; class Ophiuroidea; order Amphilepidida; family Ophiodermatidae; genus Ophioderma; species Ophioderma brevispina. The sequence continues at coordinate 24,536 of JAMKCH010010597.1, forward strand.
TTGTGTCCGCCATTTTGAATTTTTTAAATAATACATATATCTAACATATTTGTATCTGCGGAAAGCTTATTTCATTATCCTCTATTTGCTGCAAAGATCATTCCATCGTTTCCCGTAATAGGCCGAAGCTAACAGTTCTTTCGAATCAAGAATCCTGCAGTGATAAATAGCCCATTTTCCTTCCTGACATTGATTTCCTTCGCTGAACGCCGTACACTTCAATGTGAATCCGTGACCAGATCAGAAAACCGACTAACTTGAGTCAAACGACTGTAGCTCGGTCTATACCTAACCGATTGAATGATCCTTTGCAGTAAATTAAAAGATAATGAACACAGCATTCAGATGATATCAAATATGTTTAGCTATATGTACTAAAAATTCAAATGGTGGACACCATCAGGGTCAAGTTTTTTTTTTGACTCCCCCTGTACAACTGGATTGAAAAAATATTAACAATATTAATCACTCGATTGGCAACAATCCGAGCCGTGTAAAACTGCATTACAACTCCTAAATGATACCTTGAACACGAGGCCAAACAATAACCGAACTTACATGATAACCTTTAAAGTTGAAAACAAGAAATTAATCCGCATTTTAAGAAATTTATTCAATTCCGAATAAATTCCATCTGTGTAGTAAATGCAAATTCAGCATAGGCCTAAAATGTTAATATTATACAGTAGAAATTTTGAAAGATTGAAACATTTTTATAAAAATAAAACACTCCAAAAATTATAATATATATTTTAAGGCCCAACACCAAGAACCAATGTATGTTTACATTTTTGAACCTACCTGACCAAGATTGGCAGCTGAAATAATTGAAGGAAATTTGAAATCATGAAATGTTCAACCAGAGTATAAGACCGAAATATGTGAAATTTTAAAAATCAAACGGTTACAACACTGGATTCATATAGTTTTTAAAAAAAAAAACATGTACCCAATATAAAAGTAAAACAAATTTTCATGAACAACAAAAAATAACTCTCTTATCCCAGCGTTATTTTCACATGATTTCTGTTTTATTGAATTTTGTAGACCACCGCATTTTATATTCGTTCACGCCACCGTAAATACCACAACCATGGTCAATCTATTTACTAAATCGGGAGATCAATTGCTACGAATCTTCTGTTTATACATGTTAATGTTTGGGGTTAAATTCCCCGTAGTTTCGTAGATTACGATCCCCACTTTGAGCTGAAGATTCGTCGATACGAATCGACAAACTTAGACATGATAACAGAAGATTTCGTAGAAATAAGACACGGTGTTAGTAAATAGATTTTACGTCAACTGCAATGGTTTATTCCAGTAGCACTATATTTAAAGCCTATTTCGTTTAGCTTTAATTTACAATAAGTTGTGGACACCGGTACCATGTGAATTCTATGGAGAATGTGGAAGTTCAGCTCGCATGTTGTTTCTCTTTATCTTAACAATCTTTTTCATTATTTGAACTTATACTGGTCATTTTCACAATCAGTGGCGTACTTTTGTACCCTTGGGTCAAAAATGTCAAGACTTTTTTATTCTTATTTTTCATCACACAAACAAAAACAAGTTACTTACAATGATCATAAAATTTTGGATGAATTACGAGCTTACTCTGTGTTCAAAATATGTTACAATTTGTTGGAAAACTTGTGACAAAGTGACCAAATTTGAGCAAAAACAACAAGTTCTTTGAAAATCCATATTGACCAAAATGATAACCTAATTTTCAACAAAACAGATACTATTATGCAGTTCAGAATTTATACTGATTTTGGACTATTCTTTGTGAATTCATAAATATTTGGAAAGGAATAGCAAATTGAGGGAAAATCTCTATCAGGCACAATTTTTAATTTTTAAATATTGTTGTTCATGGAGACAAAATCCACCAATCATACTACCGTACAAAATCTCTTCAATGTTGGCTATTTCCTGGACACAAGTTGCAGAAAAATCTGTTAAATTCTTAACAAAGTTGGATTTTTATACCACACTGATGTGTCGAAGGAGGACGGTTAACATTGTTACATGTTCGGGGGACAAAGGGTAACCAAAGTTTTTTCATTGTTTTGTTTTATAATCAGTGAGAAACTGACTTTTATTCTGAAGTGCAACAACATACTCATTCTATTATAAAGAGATAAAATAGTCTTTTAAGGTGACACAACAAACCAATTGAGGAACTATACGTTATATGCATATATATAGGTTGCAGGCAAATGTACATTTGTTTTACAAAACGATCCATGTGAGGGACCCCCTGCACAAAATTTCTTGGACAACCTTTTTGGGTTAGTTCATGAAAGAATTTACACTTTTTATGAAAAGATTTACATGTTAAAATAATTAGAGTGCACATATCTCAGTCGTTTTGGAGGTGACAAAGATGTAAACAAAGTTGTGGAATGACCCTTTGGTAAATAACACGTAAGATGGTTCTAATTTGCATGTTAAACAGTTTTTCAATAATTCTAATCTACAAAAAGACTATTAAAGAGTTCCTTAGTTGACAAAACAAAACAAAAATAAGGGACACTCGTATGATACAGAGATCACAGGTCAATAGTTACTAAGAAATAATAAAAAAAAAAAGGTGGTGTGCTCAGTTCTGGGGCCTTATTTCTACCAAACATTCACAAGGAAAAACACAAATTGGTTGGAAAGTATTTACATGGCCATGAATTTGCGAAAAAAAAATGAGGTGATTTTGTGTTAATACAGTCGAGAAGGTTGTGCTCATTTGAAAAATCCAATAATATATTTGATTTTGTCCTACATGTATTGCAAATGTCATATATATTCAAGCTATTATGATTATGTTTTCAATTACCAATTTCAGCTTTGTCGACCTCTTTATTTGATCATCATAACCAGGTTACATTGTTCCGAGGGACCCTCCAAATTTGTTTCGCGCTGGCGCTTTACGCGTGGGATTTTCGCCGAAATTGTTTTAATGCGCTTCTTTCATACCAAAAAATTAAATCGGCAAGCGTTAAATGAGTTATTAGTGGGGCCATGGACCCCCTTGTGCACTGACGGAAGTCAGCTGAGAATATTTAAAAAACCGACTAGTTTAGTAGCTAGTATAGCTGGTCGGTTATTGAAAAAATGTAGATGTGATGGGTACATCAAAAAGGGGGCATTTGCAGGTGACTTGATTTTGAATTTTGCTTTTCTTTATGTAGATAATTTTTAAGCATTAAAGACACCTTAAATATCAAAATTGGTTTAAGGGATTCACACTTTACAAGTGGAAAATGATCCTAAACTGTTATATGCGGATTTGAAATCCGGTTGGTGATGAGGGGAGGTTGGTATGTGGAAACATCAAGCAAGTTCATTAAGTGCAGCTTACATGTTGGTGATCAAAAAGATGAATTAGTAGTTTCTGATATTTGAGCCTTTTTCAAATTTGAACCTAACTAAATTTGACCCCCCAAATAGGAAATCAAAATGCCCCTTAATCAATAATCAAATGAAGACATATATATATGGAGGGCTGAGGTGAATACAGAAACGAGGGCGATATTTTGTTATCAGTCGAAAAAAAGCAATCCAATATATTATTATGAAAGAAGCTGACTTGACAAATAGTTTTAAAATGGCTTCAAAAAATAAAAACAGAGTATTCTGACGAGTCGCAGACCGAATGCCCAATATATTTGCGTCGTATTGTTGGCAGTGTGGGCGGTACGCGCTAATCGCACTGTGGTATTGCACCCCCACGTGCATAATAATATTATTTATATTATTGTTTGTTTGAGGGTCCATATGCCAGTTTGCCTTCATAGAAGGCACTTGAAGCTAAGTGAAATGCTGGACACACCCTCAACACAGTTAGATGTCGCCTAGAAAACTGATCAGAGGAATCGGTCTATATAAGCCTTTAATAGTCAATCAAAGAATGCTTCTTTAATTGGAAAGTAAAGGAATTGCCCTTTAATGGTTTTAATGTGAATTGATCTCAGAGTGCCGCTTTAATTTGGGAAAATAAGGAATGTCTTTTTAATTAGCAAATGGCCTTCTTTGACTGTAAATCAAAGAAGGCCCCTTTAATCCATTCATCAAAGAAGACATCACATTGACTTTTATTATATAGTTTCCGAAAGCCAGTCTGCCTGCTAGAAGGCACTTTGAAGCTAAGTGGACTGTTTTTACCGAATGTATTATTCCAT
>JAMKCH010010598.1:0-28628 GCA_023653785.1 Ophioderma brevispina
AATTTAGTTTTAAGGGGTTGCATGGTTAATCCATGTAATCTGCTAGACTTTAAATGTTTTAACATAAAACATACAATGAGACATTTTTATTTCATATGTGTGGTTAGATCATTAACCTTTTATATTTGGCTACAGAAGTTAAAGATTTCTATTTAACCAAATTTTTTTACATCCGTTTTATTGTTTTTTAATTGTTTTTTGTCCCCCCTGTTATGTGGGGGGATGCTAGGAGAAAGTGGGAGGAGCAGAGTAAAGGAGTTGGTGTTTTTGTCCCCCCCCTCTTTGTTTTTTTCCTTACGCCACTTTTGGTCTTTTTCCCCCCAACCCCACCGCGCCTAAACTTCCCACGCCCCCACCCCGACCACACCCTTCCCCCCCCCGCCCCCACCCCCACGAATCCCTGTTGTTCCCAACCCCCTTGTTTTTGTTGTTGGGGAGGATTTTTGGAGCAAAAGATAATTGACCGGTGCCCTTCCCCCCCCCCCCCCCCCTGGGAACCACGTCACCCCCCCCCCCCCCCCCCGCCCCCCCCATCCACAGTTTTTTCGGCGTGGGCGCCCTAGCCTTTGGCAACCACGCCCACCACGCAGGCAGCATGTGCTGGAGGCCGCCATTAGCTCTCCAGAATCGACACCCTTGTAGGTATTAGATCTTCTTTTCATCTACCAGGGTAAAACCCTGTTGCTTATTATATGTTGCAATTTCTTTCCTTATCTCCATAAACTTGGGTGGGGGGGTGTTTGTGAGGGTGTGTATGTTCGTGTGAATGTGTGTTCCAGTTTGGTTTTTGTGACGCGAATGAGATGTGGAGTGAGTGATTGTATGTGTGTTAGTGTGTGGTGTGTGTGTGTTAGAGTGAGTTGATTGTGTGAGTGATTGTCTATGAGCTAGTAGTGCGTGAGTGCGTGCGCGTGAGTGCGTGCGTGATGAGTGCTGAGTGCATTGAGTGCGTTAGTCTGAGTGAGTGGGTGGGTGGGTGGGTGGTGGTGGGTGTGGGTAGTGAGTGAGTGAGTGAGTGCGTGCGTGAGTGCTGCGTGCCGTCAGTGATGCCGTGCGTGCGTGCGTGCGTGCGTGGCGTGCGTGCGTGCGTGCTTTGTGTGCCAGCGTGTGTGTTTGCGCCTGTTGTTTGCGCGTGTGTTTTGGTCGGGTTTTATGTTTTTTTCGGGTTTACCTCATTTTTGGTTTTACTAAATTACTTTAATCATCCGCTTGTATTTTTACTTTTACATGGCGTATGTGCAATAGCCCAGCTGGGCTGGTGTTTGAATGTTTGTATAAGCATCATTGAATATGATCTTGTTGTTTGACCTTGGGGTGTGGTTATATTTGTGGACTGATGACTTTTGATGGTAGGGGGGAACCCCTGCTCACCCTGAAAAAAGTGTTAGCACGGAGGGGTTTTCCCCAGGCAAACGCTACTCTGCTAAATAAATAAATAAATAAACCAGCTACCCTCCTCATCATAAATCCGAATTGGTGACGGTTTAGCCGCCGACAATCGGCCCTGGGACAGGTGTCCTGGTACCAGATACCAGGAGGCAGGCCCTCATAGGAAACACCCGACTTTGTTTTCGACTTTTACAGAAGTGAAAACAAAAATGTGATTGTTCATGCTTATATTTCAATATAAACATAGGCCTGAATTTGCCTATTGCTCCTAGGAATTTAAATATACAATTTTTGTACCAAAGCAAATAATTCTGAGCTATTATCTGAAATTTGTGTTACCAAAAATAATTTCTGACGCTTAATCCTTTCAATAATATTTTTGAGTTCAAAAACTTTCCATCATTGTAAAAAATCAGGATTTCAATTTTTTTAGGAACACTGCATGTGAAATCCTCGTTGCACCTTAAAACTCAGAATGAGTTAGTTTGGGTTGCAAATTGGTGCATACCTGTACCCCTTTGTTTCTTTTTTAAAATCAAGGAAATGTTAAAATTATAGGTTTTATTTAGTTATATTGTACTTCAGCATTTATAGATTAAGAAACCGGATTTTTTGGTGTGTTGTGTGAGTCTGTACAGCGCTTAGCTACTTTGTCGTAGCGCTATATAATTGACAATTATTATTATTATTAAAAGTAAAACAAGACAAATTCAAAAATTAAGCAACTAGAAACCAAACCAAAAGAAGAAATCTTATGAAAAGTTACATTTATTAGCCAACTCTTATCTGAGATTAGGTAATCATCACTAGAATCACTGATGTGGTTTATTCGGGATGGTTTCATTCCTTAAAGGTACTGAATATCACAACAGGAAAAAAAAAAAAAAAAAAAAAAAAAAACAAAATGCCCTCAGAAAATACTCCATGCCAGATCAGGACCATCAGATGCGTATTTGCTATAAAAACTGGATTTTTTGTAATTAGAATCTGGACCCCGATTGTAATTTTAACGGCAGAGCTGGAAACACCAATTTATGTCCGTCCATGCTAAAATAGTGCCACTTCCACGAAAATAACCTCTAACTTGCCTTGTCTGAACCGATGGAACATCATGAATGAGCGCAACACGTAGACCTATATGGCCATGTTCCGGCTATTCATATTGGAAGGATGTTGAAATTATCTCGAGATCTCCGATTTATTTTCCAATTACCCAATCCCTTTTTTGGCGACCAGCTTGCAGAATTTCGGCTCTATCATTCACAGGCATAATTTAATAGCCAATTACCAATTGAAACTGTGCAAAAACTCAAAATATTGGAAAATGGTGGCGCCTCTTCAAAAAATGGGCTGTGTATTCAGGTCCGGCTGTTTAATTGTTTAATAACCTGTCCGGTTTGCAGGCATATACCTTGAAGGGGGGGGGGGGTCTTAGCCCCAAAACCCCTAAAAATGGCGTAAAAAAGGCCCTAAAATAGATTTTGCTAGCGAGCGAAGCCAAAATTACGGTTTTTAATGCTATTTGGTCAAATTAAGTAAAAAGGTCCACTAATGCCACATGAGCTAAAATTCCCCTCCCCTTTTGGAGGCCCGGGCGAAGTGAAATCCAAGCTGGTTACGGGCCTGTAAGCCGTTTGTATTCCTTTATGAAAGATACTTATTCTACTACAAAAGTTGGAAAAAAAAGGAGGAAATACAACCGTCTTTTTGAAGTCGAAATGCCCCGATCACCCGATTTTGCGCTATCTTTCATAGTGTGTACGTCTACAACATAACACTCCGTGCTTTTTAGTTGCCGGTATACGGCGACCGACCCTGGGTTAATTGGTAGTTTCCGGTGGGAAGCAGATATAGTCCCGGTGGGAGCCATAGTCCGGGGCTCCATAACGATAAACGGAATAAAGCGTGAACAATGTTTGCGTAATTGACAAGATGTTATATATATAAACTGTTTTGGAAGCCAGCTGCACCAATATAAATAAACTAATGAATAATAATGAGTATTATAATGATCATGATTATAAAAATTTGAGAATTGTAATGAGATAATTATTAAAAAAAATGAAATGTGACTAAAATTATTAGAAAAATAAAAAATAATTTAATAATAACAATGTTGACAAGATGTTATTCTAAAACTGTTGGAATCCATCTGCACTAAGTAGGGGTGAAGACTATAATTAGCATTATGATAAAAGTACTAATTGATACAATTCTATAATAATGAAAAATTAAATGTGAATTAACTGAGTAATGGTATCAAAATATGTAATATACTGAATTGACAAGGTTGATTATATAATGCTGTTGGGGGAAGCCATCTGCCCCAATGGGGGGGGGGGGGGTGTGAAGACTGGGGTCTTCCCACAAAAGTCTAGTAGGTCAATATTAAGGGGGGTTCAGACCACATGAAGTCGAAGCTGTGGTTTCACCCGTAAGGTCAACTGAATCGGATTGCCCTAATATTGTTCACAACCATTGTTCCCGACTATAAATACGCCGGACAATGGTTACTTCTACCCGGCTTCGGGGACACTTCTAGCCTGAGTCCCTTTCCCCTGTTCGCAACGACGCAACATGGCGGCTCAAGATGGCGGTTGCACAGTGTAAACGGCCCCTGCTATATTAGAGACTGAAGGATCAATAGGACACTTCAGGGCGCACAACACTAAAATCACACGCATTTCATTTAATGGTTTTACTTCCGGAAAAAACACGCTAATTTTGAGATTTTTTACGGTCCTGTGCGAGTTTGTGAATATCTGTAGTGCCATATTAGGTTTTTAAATCAAAGGTACATGTGTCCTTTAACACATGTATACATTAAATTTAAAATGTGATTTTCACGGAGAAGTAGTCCCCTGCGTGTATGAGATGGCGTAAATGAGTTTGCAGCTGAAACGGGTGGAAAATGCATCGGTTCGCGATTTAGGGTCTCGTTCGGCAAAACAAATCGGAAGACCCCCCCCCATACATTGAGACCTATGGTCACACTTTAAGTGACCGGGGGGGGTTCATGGACCCCCAAATTTGTTTCGCGCTGGCCGCTTTACAGGTGGCTTTTGCTCCGAAATTTGTGTAATTGTCTGACTTTTAAATTCGCTTCTTTCATACCAAAATAAGTAAAAATCGGCCAACGTTAATGAGATAATTAGTGGGGTCCCCCTGTGACCCCCCTGGGCACAACGGAAGTCATTTGAGATATTTTTAAAAATAAGAATAGAAACGAGACCAACGCATTTTTTTTGCTGTATAAGTTCACACATACAAGTAGGTTAACACTTATTAGTACTTAAAACTAATTTACCCTTTATGGGTGCTGAAACAAACATTTCATCATGTACGTTGCAAACCGTGACTGTAGCAAACCTGGGAATATGACGTGTATTTTGCACCACCCTACAAAATCCAGGATTCCCTAAAACTGCTGGTTTTTGTTTAAATCTAGTAATTTGGGTCTTCTAGAATGATATGCAACATAAATGTTTTCAAAATGTTTTTATGTAAGCGAGAGGCTGCATTTGATTGTCCCGTCTTTGCCCATTTTCGCGTGTTTTGAAAACATGTTTGGCCCCTAATTTGCACCCAAAATAACAATCTCATTTTTTTATTTGCTGATTTGGGGTTGTGCTTATGATCCCTTCACATGGTAATTAAAATTTCGTGCAAAAATTCCCGTCGTGAAAGTGGTTTTCCTTGGGTGGGGTCCCATGGAACCCTCCCCCCCCCCCCCCCCCCCCACCCCACCCCTTGGCCTGGGCACCAACGGGAGTGAAAACCCCTTGTCACTTAATTGTTCAAGTTTCAATCGATTTGCCATCCCTTTGATTAATACTTGTATGCAAATGGTGCTGCTTGAGTTGAAATCTCGCCTTTCAAAAAGTATATTTGCGTGTATTTCAATGGGCAGTTATTTACTGGGGTGCGCCCTTTGAACACACATGATCCTGATCATGGTTTCAACAACTTCGTTCAAAATCAGGTCCAAAAGGTTACATGTACGAAAGTGATCATTACTTGTGAGGTTTGTGTGGAACGAACACAATGTAATTTTTAACTAGTTTAGTGTATAGTTTAAAGCATCTTATTACTAAATAAGAAATTAAGACATACTACAATGGATGTATGCTGAATTTATATCGATGGTCGACGCAGTCTGTCCTACTATCGATTAAATAAATCTTGGCCGTGTCACGTAGCGTCGTATATAAACAGGGAACCTTTACGTCGTTTATGAGTGGTGGTCGGCACGACGTAAATCCCATAATGCCTTGAAAGCCGGTACAATCAGCACTGTAGTAAAGTATGGACTTGTCTACGCAGTGCTGCGTCGGAAGGCAATTACACTAAGAAAAATAGCCTAATTGCCGCATATTTATCATGCGACCTACTTGTACAATTTTTATCTCCTGCCATTCTGTTTCTTCGATGAAATAACTATTATGTCTGTATTTGGAGATATTCTTGTCGGATTCGTGCTACACGATTTAACTTATGTAATGTCGTCAAACTAGAAATGAGGGCGTATTCCTTAAATGTGAAATGCAAAATTGATATTACTCGTCTGACTGCCCGAATTGCAGTAGGACTCCGTGGTACACTACACGGGTCATCACGTACATCATCTCTAATGTCTAGACATGAGTAAAACTAGTAGAGGGAGGCTTTACGTTCTTTTTTTGACATTGGTGGTCGGCAGCAACGAGGGTGAAATCCTTAATGTTGAAAATGTAAAAGATTGATAATGACTCGTCTGACATGCCCGAAATTTCAGCATGACTCCGTTGTACTAAGATAACACTAAAGTCTAGCACGATGCATCTCTTCTTCCGTTCCGATAATCGTAACTAGAGCTCTTTACAATACAATGAAAAAAAAAATAATATTGCTATACTTTAACAATTGGCAAACGGACCTCAGTTAGCAGAACTATCCTTTTCGACTCAGCGTACAACTAGAAATACCCTATGTAACTCATGGTACGAGCACTCAAATACACATTGCTTGAGACTTTCACAGAAATTTCTTCTGGCTGTCAATGATCTTACAGATCTTGATAAATGCCGTCATGTACATCACACTTGTTTTTACCCGATTCCCGAGGTTATTTAAACAATGGTTCTTAAATTTCAAGTTCCACAGTCTCCATCCAAACTCCTGGATTTATTATGATGGCGCCAGACAGCATCCTGTAGTCACACAGAGCGTCAGCTTGTAAATTACAGACCAACTAAATTCGGGAAAGTCTGTCGAACAGAGAGTAGAGAGGCATACTATATGAAGTGAGAGCTCATGATCGCTGTCGTACGTGGCGCATTATTATTCCGCTATGTCAATACGTCATACTGCATAACTTAGACCGGCGTCCGGTTGGGCGCTATCACTACAAAACGTGTATGGGTATTTTTACAACAATTTCTTTCGCCGGAAGCCTGTATTCCAGTCAACGCGAGCGATTAGCATGCGCAAACCGGACTTTGACCCAAGATCAACTGTTTACGCTCTCATGAGCAGAATTCGCATCGCTGCGACCGTATCGGGACTGGAAGTATATCATGGGGTTTTTTAAAATGTTTTAAAAATCTGGGTCGCACATGTATGACATTTCACCTGTCTCATGTCACTGATTTCCGGTTTGACTTAGTCGTGAAGTGAAATTATCGTCCTCTGAAAAGTGCATAAATATCTCTTTTTTTATATTTCTTCCCTGAAACAACTTAAAAACATTTAAGGTTGTGCCCGACCGATGTCTTACATCCCAAAAGTAAGTAACTTTGCTAAACATGGACGCATTTAGAGAATCGTTAAGTTTGAGCAAAAGTGTTTTCTACATCGTCCCGAGTCATTTTTTTTGCATGACTTGAGGGCCAGTAAAATAGGTCAGGTTGAACAAACGATAAGGCCAGTGAAGTCATGCTTAGCAGGATTGGCTTCTTCCCGGCTTTCCACTGGCGCTTTTTGTTTGTAACGCATGATTACACTGGTATCATTTTTCATTGATTTTATCATTTTCATTGTTACTATTCTGTCATTGGTATATTTCACAATTGGAATCCTGTCCCTTGATTGGTCATTACGGCTCTTCCAAGTACCCCCTGGAGTGAAATATTCCTTTGGATCAGGGTTCCCGCTTAGATTTTTAACTTGAATCACTGGACCCCAAAATTTCAAAATTTTCCGAATATCTGGTCCGGTGGAATATTTTGTTGGTCCAAGATCATTCTTCCAACTGTTAGTACAAATCAGTGCTTAATTTTTTAGTCAGTTTCAAAGTACTTCTTAACCGTGATGTGTAGGGTGATCTGTGTTTTTTTTGTTTATTTGGCTCTGTTTTCTTATTAAGTGCCATTTAAATGCAAAGTAAGAATGCAAGTTAATACTTATAAAATACAATCTGCTACTACACTCACACAGCACCAGTTGTGGTAAATTTCAACCTCAAAAGGTCGGTGACCAGCCAAATCATATTCTTACCACAACACCGCCCTGATTTTACAACCATTTTAGTTACAAAGCTAAGTACTTTAGGCAATTTTTAGTATTGATGATTGATCATGAAATGTCTTGTGGTTCTTAAAATAAAACGTTTTATCCGAAGTAACTTACATATCTGTTTTGTAACAATTATAGCTGATGCATTTCATTAGGGATGATTTAAATCACCCTCGGCACATGGCTACAGCCCAAATTGACATATTTGAGACATTACCTCCTACGACCCTTCCTTCAGAACCCTCTCCCCTGCTCTATACATTTATTTTCCCTTTGGGAGGGTGTGTGGAAGGCCTATGCAATCAAAAAGACTAAAGGTAGGTCACAAGTACCATATTGCCTCTATTTTTGATGGCTGGTATATTTCATAGGTTGCTTATAATTCATACATGAGAAAATGGTATCTAAGCACTTTGGATAAAATAATTGAAGCCACAGCTTTTGTGCTGCCATTTAGCAGAAAATTTTGTGTGATAATTTACTTTGAGGTTGGAACACATGTAGTTTACCTTTCAAATTAGAATTATGGCGTCCAGTGGACGGTTATTTTGTCACTCATCGAATTATTGCGTCCAGTGGTGAAAATTCTGTCCGTTATAGACGCAAAAGCCTGCTAAGTGGAACCCTTCTTGGAGTGAATGAGGAAGTCAACAAACACGCTTTGCAGCAAAATTACTCACTGAGTGAATTATTTCTTTTGACATATCATCAAAAATTATATCCGCTGCTGTTCTTTTTCAAAAATAGCTTGAGTTCAGATCAAAATTGATTAAATCGAAAAATTTCTAGCATAATTGAATTCGACTTAGCACTGTCTGTGCGCAGGCAGTCCTTGGCCAAGATTGATTTTCATACTTCTCCCACATGGATTTAGGCCCCATGAAGATGGATTTTCTGAAAATTATTTAGTTTGCGAGGCCTGTGCAAAAAACGAGCACATCACAATCTCTAGTAAGGGAAGAGAAAATAGTTCCATATGTACCCCCCCTCAGATTTTAATATCAAAATTTATTTAATATTGGCCCTTGTTTTTCATCAAAATCGGCATAAACACTAAAATAATTAAATTTTATGTTGTATTAATATAGGGGGGTGGGGGGTACATATGGACTCTTGCCAGTGAGGTTGATGTAGTCCATTTGGTACTTTATAATATAAACCAAGAAAGGTAGTTAATTATTATGGAAATACTATTTTAGGGGGGTCAAATTAGAGGTTTGTAATTGAGGACTCTATTTTTACGGCTATCTAAAGAAACTCTTGGCCACCCCCAAAGTCATCATTTTAAAAATACTTCAATTTTGTTGTGGAAAATGGCCCCCCCACCCAAAAGTTTCAAGAGGCGTCGTGAAAAAACGAAATGACGCACGGACCTGAAACTTGGTAGTTATTAGTTTGACTATAAGGGCAACATTTGAGAGAAATAACAAGGAGATCCGAGGGGGTCACCCGGGGATCTTCATGAAATTTAGGTGTTTTGACATGGAATGACCCTCCTATAGTCTGAGTAATAATTGTTTGAACGCGATTCGCACAATCTGCTGCGTGTGCAAACACAATATGCCCGTGTACAGGTCGCACAAGTTAGGGACAGGCATTAAACATTTTGAAAATCATTAAATCTGTCAGGGATATTCTATAAGCGAAATCGGCATTGCAGATTTTGATGCATGTGGGAAGGTTTGGCAAATATTTAGGACTCCTGAACCTTGACAAATCAAGATTATGGTTTTAATAATTATTTTAAAGTGCATTTTGATGCTAAATCAAAGCTCAACGTTACCTACATAACTTGATTTGAATGAGTTAAAAACAGTTTGTATTTTTTAAAATCATCAAAACATATCTTAAGGTATTTCGAAATTACAAACGGCCAATTTTCTGAAATTTGACGAGGTGAAAGGTCAGTCCTCGAGTCCTAAAAATATTAAAATCGGAAAGTTACAATGCCGATTTGGCTTATTGGAAAAATACACTTCTTAGAGTAGTTTGACACCAAAATGTGATTGTACAACATTTGGAAGTGAAGTTCCGTCAAAATAAAAGACTGTGAGGATGTGCAGTTCTCGATGAGGGTCCATAGAATACTGAGAATACTGTGCCACCACACAAAAAAATGTAAAAATTGATCTTTTGGTGCCCATATTTGGTCAACCGTTATCAATATCCTTATCTGCTTCCACTGTAAAATTTTTAAGTGAAAATTCCACAAGTAAGGTGGGTAAAAAAAACATGAAATATAGGAAAAATTTGTTCAAATATGTCCATTGGGGGACATTTTAGGCCAATTTTGAGCCGAAAAGGTATTTTTGCCCAATGCAGTAGCAAAAAATGGCAGCGCTCCTGGATTCAAATAAGTTGCTGTAATAATTATTTGAACTAACTTGGTACGTAGTACTGGCGTGTGCGACCTGTACACTGGGAGTTAATTTATTTTTTTTTATTTTTAAATTTAATTGGTACATCTATTTTAATCATTGTGTTTATGCGCTGTCTACGTACAGCAGTGCGACCTTCTGCACAAATGCAGCAATATTGTTGAGAATAGTTTCAAACAATATTACTCAGAGTTATAAGATTGTTTTCATTGCTGCCAAAGCATTGAAGTTTTCGTCAACCAAAGGTCAGGCATTGTTTCATCCAAAGATTTAAATTGGCTCGTTAATTGCATTTTCCCCCAAAATGGCCTTTTTAGCCTATAATATAATATAGGCTATTGTCAGCACGTAGCAAATCAGATAGGAAACCCACTTGTTCTCTCATAAACTAGTCTCTCATGTCGTGTCAATTATTTTGAAACCTCGGCAGTTGCAAGTAATTGACATTCTTGAAAAGTTATGTAGTGGATTTGAAATCTGAGCAAGATGTGCGTTTCGGGGCATTTTGTTCGTCCTTTTGTGTTTTTGGCATGAATGGTTGGTAGGCAAACATTATGCTGAAATGTCTGTTGTCCTACAATTGTGATGCAGCTGTGTGAAAGCTGAAAGCCATGGCATATCAATGCGGACCTAGCGAGGCATTGAATTTGCAGCTCGTCTGATAACCAATTGGGCCGAAATTTCATGCTTATCTAGGTAGATGAGTTATGTTTTTGCCCGAAGGGTGTTGTTATTGTTTTACCACCAATATCATTCCCCAGGGTCTAAAAAGTTCCAGGTGCTTGTACCATGTGTACTTTACACTATTCCCAGTTTCTCATGAAGATAGTGCTTCGTTATGCAGGTCTCATTCACCAATGCAATGTGCCACCATGGTTCAAAAGCGCACTATAATAATAGTTAATATGCTTGAACTTTAACCTTGCATTGTGTTAACTTGAAACAGCCCAAATTCTCTCTCTTCAACCAACAACATAAGTGGCCTTAGAAACACACAGCTTACCTAAGAGAGCTATTAGCCCATCCCACAAATGCATCAAGTTTTGGTACATTTCACATCACTAATCCCATGCATGATCCCAGCATGTGAGCCACAAAAATCCCATTTATAATAAAACTCGAACCCTTTTACACCCAGTCCTGCAACAAAACACTAGTACTTTAAAAAATTTAATAATGAAAGGTTTTGTGCTCCTTAAACTTCTTTACACTACCCTAAATTACTGACATATGTGTAGTATCAGAACATTATAGGCACATTGCAATGTATTATGGGATTAGTTCAAAACACCCTCTGCTACTATGAAGCAAAGGTAAATGCAACCACTGTGTATTTCTGGGAAACTTGCATGATTACATCTAACCTTGAGCTTGTCACAGATTACTGGAAATGAATTTTGTGTGCTTTTTCAAGAGTTTTATGGGATAAAGGGTTAAAAACTAGTTGGTATTAAAAGGGGAAATTAGCCCAATTTGAAGTGTCGATGGTTGAAATAGGTTGTATTACTAGTCAAGTTATATTGATATGTATTTTAGAATTTTGTATTAAGTTGACATTTTACAATACTCTGTTATCAAACACCACAAGTATATGTTGACAGTTGACAAAACCAGGAGAGTGTCCTTGGTAAGGTAAATTGCACCACAGAGGTTGGACCCTGGACTCAGAAATAATTTAGTTCAGTGATATATCACCATTTGCCAAGAGAGTAGTGCATATTTTATAATGTAGTCTTAGGCATTGACAATAAATGTTATGGAAAGTGAAACTACAGGTTAAGTCCGGGGGTGGGGGGTCTCAACACAATGACCATACAGGGAGTGCCAAAGAACAAAGGCCCCATTTTCCGCCTTCTGGTATATCAATGACCTTTTTTCATGCCAAGTTTGGTATAGCAATGGGTCGTTTTTCAAAATTTATGAATTTGTTGGAGTTACATAGATTGGCTATTGAATAGGCCTATGTCACTCGAAGTAATTGTCAAGTGAAAATTAATTGTAAAAAAAACCAAAAGCCCCCAGATTAATGTGGTATATTTTTGTGGAGTTCAAACATCATAATAATTAGTAAATTACGTATGACAATGAAGTAACCATTTACTATTGCAACGATGTTTAAAATAAACGGTGCTTAGGCCTAAACTGTGGTGTTAGCTAAACGCACTGTTTTAAAAAAACCGCAGGTTAACTATGTTAACAAGTCGTTTATGCTAACCGCTGTATTTAAACGCCGTAAATTATCATCCACAGAAACGTGACGTATCTTCGCCTATTCATTAGTGATTCGTGAACAATATTTATAGCCAGACAATGCCTTCCGTAGTTGTAAATGCATGCATGAAGCCCACGGGTAAATTTCAAAATGTCGCCGTTACGCAATGAGCTTTAGAATTTGTTGAATGATGGAGATAAAAACCCGGGCTATTTCAACTAGCTAAAAAACTGTTTATGTCGTTGTGCCGCAACTTGCTATTCAAACTTAAAAGATACAACGTGAGCAGTGAAAATAGAAGCAAAGGAAAAAATGGAACGAGAAGAAATGAAACCGAGGACTCGGAAAGAAAGATAAGAGAAATAAAGAAGGTAACTGGTCTAACCACGAGTATTACATTAGACTGAAAATATAAGGCATTTGAAGAAAACGTGAAGTTAAAACACGCCTTAAACTACTTAGACAAAGTCTAAGTTTAACAACGTTTTAGGCATGTTTAACAATTAATGTTCGGCTAAAATTTAAAACAGCGTTTAAAGTTAACCCTGCTTTGAGAATTGCGTCTATTTTATATCGGGCGTTAAATTGCGATTTAACCAGTGATTAGCGTTAACTCGTTTGAAATACGGCCAAAATTTTTGGCTTTCATGTGGAGGGGTGAATAAATACGCTGGTATGCATTTACAAGATGTAAAAACACCTGGCTTTAAAAAAATGTGAAACGCCCTTTTCTGCAAATTTTAAAGTGACCTTTTAAATAGTAAACAAGTGTACATTTCAGATAATGCAGGGCCACTTCAAATCAATAAAGGTGCATTTGTTCTGTAACACCTCATTTTTGTTTATGGTTCATTAGATATCCCGAGAAAAGATTAATTCCAAAATTTTCAAGTTGATTTATGAGGCGGTTGATGTTATTAACAAATGTTTATATCACAGTGCCGCAGAGGCCAAGGCCCCCTGTGTTATAATTTCTGTCCTTTTATAACTGCTCGCTCCATCTGACTCATTAGCTCAGTTGGTAAGCATGGACTAGTAAACCCAAGGTCCCATGTTCAAATCCTTGATGGTCGTGATTTTTCACTGGCTGTCAATTTATGTTGTGGTGTGGTAGAAGAATTCTTCTTGTTCTGTAATTACCCACACGTTTGAGCTCTTCTTCAAGTTTTAAAAGTTTTCCCTTAAAGAAATGTTATTTTTCCATTTGGACCTCCAATATAACATGCATTATCCTCCATTATTCCTTATCAGGCTATCTATCTTAGCCATTTTCATTTGTTTGCTTTTTTAATTTATGGAAAGTTTCCTTTTCCTAATCAAAAGGAGGATTTTTCCATGCACTTCATTCTCTTCTCACCTTTACAAATATACTGAACTAACATATTTTTCTTTGCAAACCAGAGCATACTTTATAATGCATAGAACTTGTCCTTGTATGGCCAGGCTCTGACCCTGGTGCTTGTTTTAAATCATTTTAGCAGTGTCATATGAATTGCAACTTAATGATGGCATAAGCAACATGTGTTTGGCTCCCTTCAACCTTGCACTGTGTTAACTTGAAACAGCCCAATTCTCTCACTCCAACCAGTCATAAGTGGCCTTACAAACACCCTGCTATCTCAGAGTGTATTGAGTTCACCCCACAATGCACCAGTTTTGGGACATTTCACCTCAATAATGTCATGTGATGCCAGCATGGGTTCCCTGCAAAATCCCATTCTTAAAGTATTGGTGGGGCTTTCACGTTACTTCCGTGTATTTGATAAAGTGATCACCCTTTTCAGGTTTGATTTATATCATAAACAAAATTGTATTAATGTGCAATTTTCTATTGTAAATAATATATAAAGGTACTTTAAAGGATGTTATTGTTGTCTTTGAATGGCATCATATTATAGGCTACTGCATCATTGATGCTCTGGTTTAGTGTTTTTTTGGTCAAAAAATCTATTTTTAGACTATTATTATTAAACTAAAAAGTAACCAAAGTAACCAATATTACTTTAATTCCCTGGACATTTAACTGTTTGTCAAACCAAACCACAAACAAAAATATGCATTATTTTTGTTTTTATTTTCTGAAAACCAGCATAATACAGTTTTTACAGGTGAAAATGGCACAGTTTTACATAGGACATAATTATCAAGTCAAAGTTATAGCGCCCTCGCTCAGATGTGCCTGTCTCTACACAAGTCGGTACTGCGTATGCTTAGTTCAAACAATTAGTACGAAGACTATAATACTATAGTCATGCTACAGTTGCTGTCAGAATTGTTCAGAGAGGTCGGCAACGCGCATGCCGCAATATCTGCATAAAAGGGGCGGAGACTATGGGTAGCTTCATGCGTGATTGACCAATGGGGAGGCCAACCTACTCAACAAGCCAATCGGCATTCACTTCCGTGTTTACGCACGCCACGCTCGGCGCACAGTAAATAACTCTGAACAATTCTGGCAGAGTCAGAGAGTATTGTATAGTAACACCGTCACGGTTCCGTAATGGGAATTTGGTGAGGAAATGCTTAATTTTAGCGAGTGAAATTTTACAGTTGTATTTAAAATGTTATTAAAACATACTATTCAGCAGTGATGGAGATTTGTTTCTCTTGCTAACGATACCTTTAAAGGTGCATTTCGTGATTCCAGCACCTTCTGTTTTCTTCATTTTTCACTAGATAGATAGTCGTACTATAATAGATAGTCGTAAAAATGAAGTGATTTCTCTCCCGCCCTGTGCGAATTTGTCACATTTCCCAGCCGCTATTAGTAAAATATCTAGGGCTGAGAACCGAGTCTATCTAAAGACTGTGTTATCTATAGTAGAAGGAACTTCTATCGTTATCTTGGTGACGAACATTTTCATGTGGGTGTACTCGCAAATAGAGTGCAAATTAAAACAGCCATGAACAATTTTTTCATTTCCCGGGAAGCC
Source organism: Ophioderma brevispina (assembly GCA_023653785.1). Classification (NCBI taxonomy): domain Eukaryota; kingdom Metazoa; phylum Echinodermata; class Ophiuroidea; order Amphilepidida; family Ophiodermatidae; genus Ophioderma; species Ophioderma brevispina. The sequence continues at coordinate 15,405 of JAMKCH010010598.1, forward strand.
AGCTGCCAAATTTTCCATATTGTTTTGAGTACAAATAGGGCACTTCCCTCCAAATTCCAAAATTTCCCTCCAAATACCAACATTTCCTGGGAATGAGCTTCCCAAGTTCCCCACTTTTTCATGCCATGGTTCTGCCATCACTGATGAGTGGAAGTTTTTAATAAAATAACTAGTTATTAATTTGATAAAGTAATTGAATATATGTATGTTCGTGTCGCCTTATTAAACCTTCAAGGAGGCATAAACTAATCCAAATTGCACATGATCATCTATAGATTGTGTGTGCAGGCCCATACGCGGGGGGGGGGGGGGGGGGGGTTCTCAAAAGGGGCAAAAGGTCCACTTTTATCTGATTTTGTTGATAAAAAGGTCCAACATTTAGAGAAATTTTGACAGGAAAGTCCACTTTTTGGTGATGAAATGTTCAAAAGCTCAAAAAAGGACCATTTTAGGGGGGTTTGGTCCACTTTTAGCAAAAAAGTCCACTTTTTTGATGTCCCGCACCCCAAAATAAATCCTGCGTACGGCCGTGTACGTTTGTGTTTCTGTGTGTGTGACTGTGGGTGGTTTTAAGTTTTTTTTGTGTGTGTTACCTTTCTCAAATTGTGCATGCATGGGCACCTTTACCGGTTGCCACCAATAGTGGGTCATTAGTGCACCATAATTGACCTGCATGTTGAAGGTCAAATACTAAGGTCAAAGGTCATTAGAGATTAACTTGTACAGAGAGTGAAGGGAGCATTATTGAAAATTATTGCAAAAGCAGGCGACACTAGTGGTCTGAGAACTAGTTCTGGTAACCATAACCAGAGGTCAACATTATCTTTTAACACTACTCGTTATCATCTACTGACCTCTGGATCTGGCACCCATGATAAAGGGGCAATGCACAAGTAACCGTAGTGCAGCTAAAATAGTTTAGTGCATGACTTTTCATACTGCTGCACACTTAACAAAAAATTATAATGTCAAAATAACACTCCAGATGTGTGCTCTAGACACTCAGCCATCAACCTGTACCATTCATTCTTGGATATTTGCTTATAGATAGAGAGATAACATTTATGTAAAAAGAAGGCACTTTTGCATTTCTCGAGAGACGTTGACATCCCATTGTTGACATACAATTTTGACGCATGCGTATCGATGGCTTGTCAGGTAGCTAGATCTATCCCACGGGCGTATTGAACTTGAAAAGAAACACGCTTGTTTTGTCTTTTTGCAGTGATTGAACGTGGATGGTGTTCATGTCATTATTGAACGTGTATTTTTTGCCAGTCGTTTACAAAAATAAATGGGCATTACAAACACGTTCAAAGTCGCATTCAATCGGTCGAAAAAACACACATACATACTCCACATGCCGTCATATGTTTGACCCTAGTATGAACAGGGAGTGACCTTTAACCCCACATTGCTCATGGCTTGGACTTAGAATGAAAATACGAATATGTTTTGATCCAAATTATGTCAAATATCATTATTTGACAGTGTTATTCAAGCTTGAAACTGGCCCATTCCATGTCAACATTCGAGATGTGAACCGCAGCACGTCGTGGATTTTTTTTTTCGCTTTAAGTGTCGTGGTAGACATTGATGAGATATGAAAATCCTGAAATTTGGAGTGTCATAGTCCATTTCGTTTTCCCGCTAGACCAATTGGAAATTTAGGGGGGGTCACCCTCAAAGTGCCACCCAATGCAAAAAACTATGTTGAGAGGGTCACGATTAGTAATGGAGCCCTCCACAACTTTGGAAATCATCTATGGATATTATTTGGTGTAGAATTCAAATCTGGCATCAGGAAGTTCATAGCGTGTTTACTTTTAGAGTTAATGAGGCCTAAATATGCGCCTTTGTTTATTTCGGGGCCAAGTCTGGGGGGTCATAACTCCAAAATTAAGAAAAAATTTTATTGTCCATCTTTTGGTCAATCAGAGTTACATAGTAGAACTTTAAACCAATACAATTATGAACACATTAGAAAAGTAATAAGTGAGGTACAGCCCCTTGAAAATGGCAATGGTACTTTTTTGACACATTTTGACCCCCCTGAAAACCAATGTTGACATTCGACACCACCCCTCTACTTCAGATATGTTGAAGATATATCATTAAACAACTTTCCTTGAAAGAACTAACTTGGTGTCTTTATTTTTTCACAACAAAATACACACTCAAAGTTACCACACAAAGCTATATGTGACCCATGGGTCATTGTACATGCACAGTGTATTTCACCATATACATTCTATGGGATATCAGCAAAAGTGTCTTGTGCTGAAAACAATGAAGACATCAAAACACCAAGCTGGTTCTTTCAAGAATAGTTCTTTGATGATCTTCAACATATCTGGAGTAGAGGGGTGGTGTCATAGGTCAACATTGATTTACAAGGGGGCCAATATATGTCAAAATGCAAAAGGACATCGCCGGATAAGGAGAGAAGGAGGCCCTCTATAATCATCATAGTTATATTTCACCATCAAATTTAACATGTACGGAATGTGTTTTTTATCCCCAAAATACACTTGTATCAAGAAAAAATGAGAAAAGTCTGAGGAACTTCAGGGGCATGCTCTCTGGAAAAAGCAAAGCTTGGAGTATTCCTCCATTCCAATGACCATTTATGACTTAAATGAAGAAACAGGACGTTGTTGGATAGCTGCCCTTTGTTATGGAGCTTGTAAGTGACGCTAGACATGCCTTTTGTCCGCCATAAGCTACAAGACCGTGCACGAGGCCACAGCCCATAATAAATACCAAATACCATTACCTTATGCTACTGAGATTTGGATTATATAACTGTCTTCACACAAAGCAGACTCTGGCATACAACATAATGGCCCACATAAAGCAAATGTCCATGACCGCGCCATAAGAGGTTGTGCCTGTTTTAAAAAAAATCGCATTGGCTAGGGAAACAAAGAATCGACAGGTGTCCTATAACCGAATGCAGTCCATTCAATTTTTATGTTGCGTGCAACCTTGGGATAATCTTGTTTTTGTATAACCAATAACACAGTGCATAACAACACGGTTTGGATTTTCTCCTGTTGAACAAAGTTCATCATTACGGTTGATGACGACACAGGCACAACCTCTATTGATATTATGAAGCAAGGAGCTAACACTATGAGCTAATAAAATCACAATTCCCATGGCACAGTTCAATAGCTTTTCATTCACCATTGTATTGAGCCCACATCACTGGTATTTAATATGATTTTTGAATCCCACCCAGGACATCATGGTCAGCTGTTCACATGTGCCCATCCAAGGCTACTGAAGAGAGCCCTTGGTAGATTAGCATGCCTACCCACATAGTGATGTGGTATTGTTTGTATGTAATAGGTTGTGTTGTTTATGGCAATTCCCTTAGTGTTTCAGGCCCCCCAGAAAAACAAAATGAGGGCCTTTCCGTTTCCCCCCCAGAACCAGAATGCCCCTCATATATATGTTTGCTAAATAATATAACTCACATCTTTCAAAGCGGCATTGTGTTCTTGGGGGGGAAGGGTTCAATATTTGGAAATTTTCAATTAACACACATTGAAGTCTGTTTATATTTTACAATAAACCCGACTTTCAGGGAATTTATGTAAGAGTGGGATTTTTGGAAAAACCGACAAAAGTTAAACCTTGAACATGTCGCTTATTAAATATGGAATGTTTCAAGTTCATCAGCTCTCATTAAAACTACAGAGGGGGTCCTCCATTCCTTATCCGGCGATGTCCATTAGGATTTTTCAATAGGTGTAACCCCCTCACTATTATTACCTAATGTGCTTATTATTGTCTGTGAAGTCCACAGTGTTGACTTCAGATTAAAAGAAATCGACATTAAAAATTTGTTACTTACGGAGTTCTGACTGACCCCCCAAACGTGGTCCCAGATGAAAGATACTGCATTTTTAAAAAACCCAAATCACTTAAACAGTTAAGTACTAAATCACATTTTTGATGTCTGAATTTGAACCTCTACAACTACAAAACAAACCAACAACCAAACAAAATCCCCAGATAGTGATTTTTTAAATTGGGGAGGGTTCCATTACAAGTTTATGGCCCTCTCAAATTGTCTTTTGCATCCACAGCATTTTTTATGGTGACCCCCCTAAATGCTCCTGCGGGAAATCGAACGCGGTAGAAGAAATCAAAATTAACACACAGGATTTTCAAATCTCATCAATGTCTACCACCACACTTAGCGAAAAAAACTCCATTACGTGCTGCGTGCACATCTCGAATGTTGACATGGAGTGGGTCCACTGCCAACTTCATGGAAGGAAGTTAATGTGAGAATTCTTTGTATCATGAAATTTTTGAGGTAACTTGTTTTGTTATGTAAATCAAGGTGGAGGAAATTTTGGCCTTCTTGTCTGTTCAAATTGCCACCGCTATGGTAAACTGAAACAGAGGGCCGTTAATGATAACATAAAATAGTACAATGTTCAAGATAATGTCGCCCTCTGGTTCAGTTACTGGAACTATCGAGAACCGGCTTGTGCATAATAGGAATATCCCTTGGTCACTAATTGGTGCTTAAAAATCAAATAAAAGTGGACAAGCCCAAAACTGAAGCGGAATTTAAACTAAGCATTTATTTTCTTTGTTTAATATATAGAGGTGTGTCAGAATCACTGTTGCTAACAACTAACTGTTGCGCCCATGCATTACAGGGAGGTAGGTAATAGGAGTGAAGCATAAACATCTTCAATCTGACCTTGAGCTTTACAACCTTTTTGGTGTCGCTATGCTCTGGCTCATATTTCTTGGACATGTTTCTAAGTACGCCCGCTTCCCCTCCTTAACACACCGTTTAGAGTTGCACGTTGGGCGCAGTTCACGCAAGAGAGATGCGCGCGTATGTCATGTCCAAGAAATATAATGAGCCAGAGTGTAGTCCATAGAGCCCCCTCGCTCAACAAAACCTTATAACAAATTGACTACATGTATATGAGGCTTTCAAGACATGGGGGGTTACTAGTGATGAGGACATTCATACAAGTCACAATGTTCAGCTTTAAAGGGATTAGCAGCGATTGCTAATCCGAAACATCGAAAAAATCATCAAAATTCATATTTTTATATTATTGTTACTGGCATGGATATGCGAACATAACCTGCAAGTGGTTGGCTTGAAATCCGTGTATCAAAGACAAGGCAGTATTTTTTATCTGATTCTGTAATTTCTATACGTGCGTATCAAAATTCCGACTGGAGATCAAAAAAGCCTTTCCCGGTGAATATCACAGATTTTCAGCATGATATTGTGCACCATGATCAATACAGTTTGACCTGAAACACAAACATTATTGATCTTTGTTTATTCTGTACTGGTGCAAACCACAATCAGCTGTTTAGTGCAGATTTTGAGACGCCATAGCTGTATGTCTTTTTGCGGGAGACGGTATGACAAATTTCCTCAAGTACTTCATTTTTTCACTATTTGGTGGTTGTTTTTTTTCTATATTAAAGCAGTTATGGAATTGTACACACTTATCCCTGATTTATAAGTTAAAAGCATGTATTTCCACATTTTTTCGATTCTTTCGCATTATCGCTGCTAATCCCTTGAACCTTTACAAGAATTTAAGTATATATGCCAGTGCCATTTTCTGAACGATGGGTTCCATGTTTTCTGTTTTTCCAAAATTTAGCTGAATCTTTATTTGAATTTTTAGGGAAATCTGGGATTCTCCCAGAATTGTTGAAAAACAAAAAATATGATTACAATGTTCTTAACAAATCAAGTGACTGTATGATCTGATATTTGCTATTTAGTTGTTGAATAGAGGGGAAGGGTGATTATGCAGCATGTCCCTAAAATGGAATCCTTGTAGTTGGTGCTATTAAGATCCAAATTATTGAGAACTCAAGTTCAAATTTTATCACGATTCTAAATGGCTAATTAACTCTTTTCGTGGACCCGTGCTAGGCAAATTCATGGGCCTCACACACCAGGGACATTAGGGATAAAGATTGGCAATTACTGACCAGGGACATTAGGGATAAAGATTGGCAATTACTGACCTCCCGTCGGCACACGTGTGGGCAGACGAGCTGATATCGGGTTGCAGTTTCATTGAAAAACTTCCTCGAGGTGAGACACTCTGGCTAGAAAATCTAGGGCAGACTCCAGTCAGAATTGCTGTGTCTTGCTAGCTTTGAGAAATGGTTCAACTTCACTGTGCTAAAACAATGTAACCACTGAAGCGAATCTGGGCTAGAAGTAGCCCGAGTCTGGGGAACGTGTTAATTATTTTCTTACATCCTGTCCAATTTTCATCTGATACAGTTCACTGATGAAGGGACACTTTGTGGTTTTATTTTTGTTTAAAAGAGCTCAGATGACATAAAATTCCCAACATTTTGTAGGTGATTAGAGGTATATCACAAAATATCCCATATTAAAAGTGTCAATTTTTAAAATATTTTGTCATTTTGTTTTCAGAGTCAGTGCAGCAGCAACATGGCAAGAAGATCAACAGAAATTTTGGCAGAGAAATGAGCAATTAAAACGTCCCCTATCGCCACATCTTACAATTTATAAGTGAGTGAATTATTATGAATGAATGTTTGACTTCAGGACTGATGTACACATTCATTTGGCATGATTGGTGTGAGCATATGGTCAAAAGAATAAAAAATTGTTTGCCCTTTTCCGACCTGGGTGAGTCGGTGGTTGGACGATTTTTTTGTTAGTCCAACCAAAGCGTACACCACTGTGTCATTATGAGAGTGATGGATGCTAAACCCTGTTCTAAATAGGCAGATCAGTATGACTATCAGGGGTAGCGCTAGGACCCCCAAATCTCTAAAACTGGGAGTCCAATAAGGGGTCCACTGCTGTCTATTTACAACATAGGAAGTTAAAATTCAGTGGTCCAAGATGTTAGTATTGGTGGTCCAGGACCACAAAATGCAGGTTTAGCGCTAACCCTGATGAGTATACTTGGCTCAGAACAGGCTGCTACGATCTGTCAACAAACAGGTGTGGATGTGAATAGGATATATGCACTTGGGATAATGGGGTTCAATTTGAATAGCAATACTGACCATGTACATGTATCTCACATTCGCTTCCTTAACTGTTCATTGACAAATTTTCGAAGCCTGTTCCAGGCTGTGTATAGACCTACTTTAATTCATGCTTATTAAACTGGGGCTGAGGACAGGGTGAATAGGGCAAGAGTTCCATATGTACCCCTCTTCAAATTTGTACATGTAACAAATTCCTTTTTATTTTGGGGTTTTGTTGGTGTTAGGCCATAAATAAAAAGATTTTTGTTTCCTGTAGAATTTTAAAAGAGGGTACATTATGGAACTCTTTCCGTGAATAGTTCGTCAGCATCCATCACTGTTACAATGGTATTGTGGTGTACACTTTGGTTGGACTAAAAAAACACATTAACCAACCGCCGACACGCCAAATTTTGGGTAGGTCAGAAAAAGACGAACAAATTTTTTTTTCTTTCGACCTATTTTTAGGAGGACCATTTGACCAGATGATGTCTAAATGTGTCGGTAGATAACAAGAATGGTAATGGTATGGAGCTGCTGACCCACCACATACTGCTAAAAAAACACCAGGTGCAAATGAATAGTGGCAGTGATGTCATTGCCACCAGCCAGAGGGTGTTTTGAACCAATCCCATAATGCATTGCAATGTGCCTATACTGTACTCTACAAAACTCATGTCAGTACTTACGGATAAGAAGTGTACAAGAAGCTAGATGATCACAAAACATTTCATGATCATGCTAAAAATTCCCTAAGTACTAACAGTTTGGGGGCTAAAATGAGTGTTTTTATGTGTTAGGAATAAGATTTTGATGGGATCACATGACCCTATTGAGGTGAAATTTCCCAAAACTGGTGCATTGTGGGATTGACTGGCCACCAGCTAACAGTAGTGAATGAAAATATAAGGTATCTCTGTATCTCCTGGTATTTTCACACACATTTTAATAACATTCAAATTGTTTTGAAGTGAGTGGAAATGATTGTAGTTTTGAGATTTATTTAAAGACACTATCAGTGATTTGCTAAATCAGCAAATCGAAAAAATCATCAAAAATCAGATTTTTGCATGTATGTAACAAGTACAGGTATCCTAAATACCATGACAAAATGATAAGACCAGAAGCAAACTAATAAGGACATGAAGCGGAGATTTGAGTCATTTACTGTCCGAACGGACACGACTATCAACACGTAATTGAATAGAGAATAGTATCTTGGAACACTGCCGTTCCTTCTTAATTTGCTGTCAATTCAACAGCTGGAAAAGCTAACTTATGAGCTGCTACAGACTTATCATTCACTGTGAAGCTATCCGAAATTCAAATATTTTTTCAAATCATGATGTGTCTTTAATATACCTGAAATCTCAATGCCTCTTAAGATAAGTGATATTCTCTAGTCCTGTGGGACTCATGGGTTCAAAAACATTTAGGATCTTATCTGTTTTTAAACAGGACGTCCAATATGTTATCCTACCAGGATACGTGATCATCAAAATTACGAAGGACCAGATTTTTTGAGGACATTAATGCAATAAGCGGTGTAGATGCCCACAAAAATAAAACTTGACTAACACTATCTTATCAAGTACATTTTAGCTTCCAAACAATAAATTTCACAATGGTGATAACAATTTTTGAAAGCTTAAGAAGTATTAGCAACAAGATGTGGCCATAAAAAACAGGTACACAATACATTTTTTTTATTCTACTCTGCGAGAAATGGTTTAGTTTGAAGGCTGTTTGGGTTAGAGAAAAGTAAGTTTTGTTTTAAAGCTTGCTAATGCTGGCCTTTTAGGAATCACACCACTAAATAAACTAGGTGTAGCAGATGACGTCAGTGCCGAGACAGTGTTGGCATCCCAAATATGGCCCTTTGCCTAAATGAAGAGTCACAAAATGTTGATAAGTTGTGTCTTTAAATGAAATTTGAAATTAATCATAATGTGTGGACTAGAACAAACCATTTGGGTGGTAAAGATTTTGTCTGTGCCATTTTTGTATAATTTCTGAGGGTTTGGGGAACTCTGCAATTTTAATTTCTAGTAACATTCAACTAGGCATGGATGTTTTGAAAACATGCTAATCTTTCCGTGCTCTGTAGCTCAAAAAAAAAGTCTTCATCATGACTTTTTCATTTTTGTTGAAGAGGTATGGTCCTAATCTTCCCAAAAAATCCAGTTTTGAAATAACCATTCGCTTTATAGCTGAGAAATTGACGTTTGGTGAGAGGTTATTTTGTACACAAGTCTATTGGGAGTTATTTAGTGGTGTGATTCCTTTACACTCATTTACCATGTTGCTATTTTGACCCATACAGGTTACCCTTACCAGCATGGATGTCTGTAACCCACAGAGCCACAGGATGTGCAATGGTAGCAGGTAAGAAACGGCAGCCAGCAGTATCCCGCAGAGCTATTGTTATGATCGTCATTAGCCATGTTCACACGGTCACATAACTCCAAGGTTTTGGAACTCTGGCGGTGAAAATTAAATTAAATTATTTTACTTCACTCCAAGTTGTGTCCACACGATGGCCGAAACTCTGAAATCATCCCCCCGATCATTTTCCTCCGCTTTTCATATTGGAGTGTAGACTGGAAATCAACATACCAGAAGTGGGCTTCATGCATGATATTCAAACACAGGAAATGGTCAACAATGATTACCTTGTGAAGTCACTAGCCCCAAAGCTTTTCACATGGCATGGTACTCCAAAACACTCCAGAATGTTATTGGAGTTTGAGCTTCACCCCAAGATTTTGAGGGGGATAAAACCCTGCTAGACCCTCGATAACACTCCGGAGTTAAAAACTCTGAATGCATCCACACGGTCAAAACTCTGGAGTTTCTGTCTCTGTGTGGACATGACTACTGTTCAAATAGTCTCTTCAACAGACTTTAGTAGGCATCTGTGGGAATTTGGTATCCGGGTATAATAATGTTTTTAAAAAAATATGTCACCGGGTAGAAGATTTTCTGTTAATGTTGTTTCAGGTTGTATAAAAGGAACCATTGTAACTTAATTTTTCTTGGGAATCTCAGTAAATGTCTGTGTTTTCAAATGTGAGCAATGTGACCTGATATTGGTGTAATCAATGCACAGCAGGACGTTGCCGACTGCTGTGGAAACAGTATATGCAATTATTTTTTTTTACTATGCAAATTCGCTGGTAAAACCCACTGTCACACTCCAGTTGAATAAAAAAACTGGGCTCAAACATACTTTTAACTTGGTTCAACTGGTTTATAACCCTAACCCTAACGAGTCATTGAAAAGCAATCAAGTTGCTCCTATTGATTGTAATTGCAATTCAGATGTCAAGAACTATTTATTTTCCCTGCAGTGATTTCTTTTTTCCTGAGGACATCGCCAAAAACCAATTGCTTTCCATTGCCTTTGAGACGTCCACGCACCATAACATGAATTTCCGGTAGACATCTTGTATCCCACCATGCACCACCTTCCCGAAGTCCCGCGGGGTTCCCCTGACGTGGACTGTGCGTTGGGCCTTCCGAATTAAGCAGATGTGTCAAGGTCAAATTTGCAGACCCAGAAGTAGAGCGTACATTCCGGTCATTGCTTTTGATTGACTTTGGGCTGCTTTTCCAGCAGAAGACGTTGAAAACCAATTGCTTTTGAGTGACATTGGGCCACTTTTCCTGCAGGAAACCTATTGCATAGGAGACTAAAAAGCTTTTTCTGCCATTTTCCTGCTGCCGGGAAAATGGCTCAAAGGCAATGAGAAGCAATGTTTGATTCTCATTGCACCTGGGACGTCAGGAGACACTTATGCGTTGCCTTCTATTGACTTTCGGCCGTTTTGGGGGGGGGTGACGTGATAGGGTTAAGGAGGAATGGAAGGGGTAAAGGGATAAAAGATAAAGAAGGTGGGACATCTTGGTCGGGATTCGACCCAGGGGCACCGGCGCCCCAGTCCCTTGACCAGGGATGGCAAGCCAAGAGGGTGTTGCTTGCCTGGCCCGCAATTTTGTGCCCATATGTGTGTTTATATGATGACGTCATCGCATCGTTTTGGACATAGTGCATTTTCTAGCCTCAGATCAGGTGTTTTGGCTGTGTTAGGGTTAATGTTAAAAAAGTGTATACTTTTTAACTGGATTTGGACTAGACCAGGGGTGTCCAACCTTTTTGACACAGGGTTCGCATTGGTTGAATCCACAACTATTGCGGGCCGCAAACAAGTAATCGGGGCTCTCAATTTTGGTTTATGATGTGTCTACAAAAGTCTGGAAGGACCCATATCTATACCAATATTGCCGAAAAAGGACCCATATAGCAATAGAAGAGACACAGATTTTTGGTCAAATTTAACACAAATTTTCATTTTTGTTGACCTTTTAGCAAATTTGGAAAATATTTGGCTTCATTTTGAGGAAAATATACCAATTTTCCCCACAATTTTTTGAAAATTTCGGTTTCAAATTGAGGAAATTGAACTAATCCAAATGACATCTTTTTTAAATCTATTAAGATATTTATCCATTTTATTTTTTCTGGGAAGTACCTCGCGGGCTGCATGAGAGCTCTTAGCTGGCCGTGTATTTTAAGTTAAACTGGGTTGCAGAAGCTATACTCTATTGCAAAATAAAGTGGAGAGAATTTTCAAATTATAAAAATATGTATAAATTTGCTGTGGCACTGAGTAAAAGCCCTTTTGTTTAAATCCTTTACCCCTCATGAATGTGAACTTTCTGTTTAAATAAGCTGTGACTGTTCACAGATTATTATTCATGACAGACGTTTGACTGCACTGTCAAATTATGTCAGATGTGCACTCGATCGGCTTATTCTGTCCCCGACTATAGATAAAAATTTCTTGCAATGTGTGGTATGGAAAGAGGAATAACGTAATATTGTTCTAGATCAGGGGTTCTCAATTATTTTCGCTGAAGGGCCAGAGAATGCCAAACATATTGGAAAATTCCCTACTTGAGGGCCAAATACACCTGAATTTCTTATTAAACCCCTGTTCTAGATTCATGTATTAATCCATAATTATTTAGCAATAGTAATTGCTGCTACATTATACCCTCGCAGGTGTAATGGGTTTTAGTCTCGGCATGAGGCTTTTGCCAGAAGATTTTGCTTTCTCATATTGCCCTGGTGAAACGTGGTCCTATGGTCCCCAGCTGCTTTACTGAACAAAATGTATAATGCGGCCTTTCACTACCACGTATGAACGGTTTATGTTGTAAGCCATTGGTAAGTCTGCTGACCAGCAAAAAAGTGGTAATTTTGAAATAAGGTTATAGTTCCTGCATTATCAGGCGCGGATCTAGGAGGGGGAGTGTGTGCCTCCCGGTAGATTCTGCAAAATCTACTGCCAATCAGCCATTTTGGACAAGGTTCAGCCTTCAGCCCCCCGGTATTTTGACGTTTTTCAAATCCGGAGCAAATTGGGCGCTTTTGATCCAATGATCAGGGGCGAAAAATTACGCCCGTTTTAGTAGGTCAAAAAAGCAAAAATGTAAAAATGCCTCTATTTTGTTAATTTTACATAAATGTATTACTTTTTTCGGGAATTTGTGATGTATGTACATATATTTTATGAATGTAAGTCAACTGAGCTTGACAAAATCTTGACATATTTCCTTTAAGGAATACAGTTATTAGGCACAATCTTGACACTTGCCCAGTTGTGGATTTTCAAGCAGTCAGGGGATGACATTTGTATACTTTATTTGTCCGGCCTGAACATATAAGGAGTGACGTTCATAGCTTTCACGCAGTCTTAAACGTGAGAATACAGTAAGCCGCAGCTGTGTCATTGTGAGTTAACAAAATCGACGTGCGTGATACGCAAACACAATAGCTGCGCGAAAGTATAGGACATCACTGGCCTGCTTAGTTCGGGCCGGACAAAGTTTGGCTTGTTAAAGGAGGTGGCCCGATTTAAATATTTAACCTTTTTCATCTTGAAAGAATGGCCTCACCCCCAAAAACCCCTGTATGTAAAGTTAACACCGATATTGAATCCATTTGATTGTGTCTTCTAAAAATGTTGACCCCTCCCCTTTGTCCCCAGTCACAAACAGTGAGCAGACGAAAAAGCGTGCGGGAACCACTGTACTTTTTAAGACTATGCAGATGTTTTGAATATTATTTGCGCAATAACACCCTTAATTATGAGCGCAAAGATTTAACAAGCTGCTTTTTATCCCCTGGCTTGA